>RJWM01014893.1:0-49249 GCA_004363535.1 Dasyprocta punctata
ATCCAATGATGTGGAGAGTTCCGGAAGTGGGACACAGCCTGGTCAATCCTCTGCCCATAGGAGGAACCCTGCCCCAGAGCCACAGGCCTCTGCCTGGAGTTGGACAGTGACAGCTGTTCTTCCAGGGCTCCATCCTCACTTCCCCGGCCAACAGCTGGACAGGTGAACCCTCCACAGAGACACGGATGTCCTAGAAGAGCCCCGAGCCCCAGCAGCGGGTGTCAGATTGACCTTCAAAAGCCCAGGTCCGACCTGACCCGGTGCCATGCATGGATCTCAGCAGAAGCCCCAGAAGCAGAGGCAGCAGGATATCTCAGCGGACATCAGCAGCAGCTGGGTGCCCTAGGCCTTTCCCTGCCTGTCCTGAGAAAGCTGCTGCTTCCCTAGGAACCAGGCCACATGGGGAACAGGGACACAGGATGACGCCCTCACACGGGTCTGCACTGTGACTCAACGGGACCGCTATCCACTACGACCGCCATCCGTCAGAGTCTAAAATCCCTTCATTGCCAAGTTAAGGTTCCTATGGGGAGATATCCATGATAGGAAAGAACTCCGTTTATCTGCACATCTGAGTGTGATGTCTTCATTTCCATTACTCGTTTCATTCAGTCCTCAATAAATAGCAGTTACGACGACAACAGCGTCACCATCATCATAGCTGACAGATGATGCTCGGAATGACAGGAGGAGGAGAGACGAGGACAAGCAGGAAACGGGCCCCCTCGCCTCAGATCAGAGTCCTGGCTGGCTGGCCTCGGTGGTTCATCCTCTCTGGATCTTGTTCTCTGCGTACCTAGCCAAGCGCTCTGCCAGGTTAAACCGTGATGAGCTGTCAGCCCCTCCGCCCCGCACAGCACGGGGACCTGGCCTGTTCTGTCGGGCCTCCTGCAACCCTCCACCTCCGCTTCCCAGCTGCCTGGGCAGTGGGGCACAGGACCTGGTCTTCCCACTTTCAAGTCCCAGCATGGTGTCAAGTTCGGCAAGTTCTTTGACCTCCCTGTGCCTCAGTGTCCCCATCTGAGAATGAGAACGCTAATAGCAATTTGCCCCATTAAGTAATCATGAGGATTGAATTAGTGAATAGTGCCCCATGAACTGGGGAGTTCTGGGCACTGAGGGCAGATAAGGGCACAACCCTCTCCCCTCCATCAGGTCTTTCATGGGTCCCCAACACAGATGGAGGCCCTCTGGGGCTGTGTCTACCTCCGCCTCCCCTTTATTCATTTTCCGCACCCACTGTAGAGACTGCGTATTTTGCATGTTTGTCATTTCTCTCCCAACAGAATGAAAAGCCCATGGGGCAATCATGTTCAGCATTCATCGCGGTGACTAGAATTCCTGTCCAGCACATAATAGGTCCTTTTAATAGAGAATGGATGTACAAAGCTCAACTTACTAAGTGGGTTAATTTAGGCAGGCTGTTTTCCACCAGTCCCAATTTACTCATCTATAAAATGGGGTTGATGCTTCCCCTACCACACTGAGGGGCTCATAGGAAGTAACATTGGTGAAAGTGCCCACCCCAGCCCTTGGTTGATGTGAGAGGACCAGCACTGGACCAACGCAGGCAGGCCTGAAACGGTTAACCCCAGGCTCCCCTCCCCCCAAATCAAGGCAAGTTGGGGGCTTCAGGGCCCTGGCAGTTGTCCAGGTGGCGGACAGACGTCAGAGGTGTGCGCTGGCCGAGCAGCCGTGGTCCCGATGTGGTCCTGACCCAGGCAGCTGGAGTCACCCCTTCTTCCGGCCACGAGACACTGCTGGGCCTGAAGCAGTAGGGAGCAGGGGCTGAGCGGTGGGAACCTCCACCCGCCCGGGTCCCACGCCACATCCTGGCCTGGGAGGAGGTGGGCCCGAGGCCCAGACTGGCTTCCCAGCTATTCCCTGGCGGCCTGCTCTCCCGCCAGCCCAGTTACACTGCCTGAGCCCAAGAGCTGCAGGGCAGATCTGTCCCCAAGCATCGCCGCATTCCCACTGGGGAGGAGGAAGATGCAGGCCTCAGCATAAGGAGATTCTGGGCCCAGAGCCCCACAGTCAGCCCTGGAGTCCACCTGTCCCCCTGGCCTGGGGATACAGTGTGTGCCAAGTCAAATGACCCTAGCAGGGCCAAGTCAGAGAGAGGACACGCTGCAGGACATTGGCTCTAACTGGAGGCTTTTCCTTTTCCAACTTCTCACAATGCTTCAGTTCATCAGTAACTTCCCCAAGAGGCCATCTCTGTCCAAGACTGACCCAGAAAGACAGAACCTGACATCTGTCTTCAGTGCAGACGGGAAGATGAAATCCAGGAGATCCAGGGTGTCTTAGTTACTTTTTGCTCATTGACGAGACAAAATACCTGATGCCCAAAGTTAGGAAAGGAAAGGTTTATTCTTACAGTTTCTCGGAAATTTCAGTCCATACTTAGTTGGCTCCAAGTCAGCATGGCGTGGTGGGGCTGCCATTCATGGTGGCTGCAAGCCACAAGGCACGCTGATGAGAGAGGGCGGAGATGCTGAAGCGCAAGAGGAAGACCTGCCTCCTTTACCCTGGGCGGGTGCAGCACTCACATCATTAATCCCAGCTCTAGACAACAAACCAATAACATGCGCCAGACTCAGCCTCATCAAAAGTATATGAGGACTTGGGGGGACATAGCATATCACCCAATACACAGGGCTTGCCTCCCTGGCATCCAATACGCACAGACAGTTCTAAGTCCTCTTTGTGCCAGGCACTGCATGCATAGGGTAAGGACACAGCCAGGAGATGACAGCAGGACCTTCAGAGAGCTGTGCAGGTATGACAAGAGCATAAAGGAGCAGATCTAACACCACCTGGCAAGGACAGAGGCAGGAGACAGAGAGGGTGAATCCAAGGTGCTCCTGCTTGGGGAGAAGGTAGGAGCTGCTGAATGGGGATGGAGTGTTTCTCACCAAAGCCCAGCTCAGAATGGCTCCAGGGAGGACACTGTCATTTCAGTCTGCAGGGACATTTACCAGAAACTAAACCCTTTGCAGGGCAGAGTTCTGTGTGCATCCCCAGTAGCTAAACCGGAAACCAGCCCACACGTAGAAGGTACATAGGAAAAGCACTAGAGTGCATGAGAACCAAGCAGACACCCCGCAGGAAAGATCACCACTGATCCCGAGAGCCTGGATCATCTCCTATCCCACTGATGCTCACAAAAATTCCTTTTGCCACTGGACACGGTGCCACAGACCTGGCATTCCAGCATACTGGGAGGCTGAGGCAGAAGGATTACAAGTTTAAGACTAGGCTGAACAACTTAGGACTTAGTGAGACCCTGTCTCAAAACAATTTTTAAAAAGGGATGGGGATGTAACTCAGTGCAATGACCCTGGATTCAATCCCCAGTATCACAACACACACACATGCACGCGCGCGCACACACACACACACACACACATTCTATTGCCTCTTGGTGTGTATGAAAATCTTCCCAGGTTCTAACTCTCCAACTGGCACCAAACAAGGGGCTCACTCTGTCTCCAGCAAGGATGTCCTTCTCAGGAACAAATAGTGGGTTCTAAAAGGCTGCCCTCTTTCCCACCCACAGTCCTGTTTCCTTAGCACACTCTGGGCACAACCAGAGGATCACACCCCACTGCAGACAATGGTCAGAAAGGACTGGCAGTCAACACCAAGGTATGTGGTTCAGGATCTACAGAAAAGCAAGACCTCACAGTCCATGTTCCCTACACCAGTCATGCACCCTAGGAGGAATGCACAGCCCCTCCCTCCCTGGGTTCTCCTAGGACCACAGTTCCTAGGGGGAGATGCCCACAGGAGAGGGCTCTTTACATACCAGCCATGAAGCCAGCCCTGGGTAACTAATCCAAACATCAACCACTCTCACTTCCTTCGCTGTGAAAATCTGTAAAGCCCATAGCTCCTTTCACATTTGTGGTATTGATTCACATACTCATAGAATTCAGCCGATGTTTAGTGGGGATCTACCATGCCTGAGATCCTGTCACCAGAGCAACGTGTTGGCCTGCATGTTTGTGTCTCTCCAAAATTCACAGGTTGGAATCTAACCCCCACTGTGGCATTAAAAACTGGAGCCTTTTAGGAAGTGACTGAATCATGAGGGCTCCACCTTTGTGAGTCATGTGACTTTGAATCATGACATGTCAATTTGACTGAATTAAGTGATGCCCAGGGGACTGATGGAGCAGACTTCTGGGTGTGTCTAGATGAGTTACAGAAACATGGCCTTGGAAACTATATCTGAGTCCTAGAACTGTTCTCCTGCTCCACTTCTTGGCAGCCATGAACTTTTAAACATCTTTGCCAACCTCCTCCACCATGATATTTCAGCCAACCATGGACTGAATCCCCTGAAACCATGAGCCAAATTAAACCTCTCTTGTTCTAAATTGTGGGTATTGGGTATGTTGTCTCAGTGATGGAAAAACTATGTGATACAAATGGATTAATTCCTTCTAAAAAGGCCAGAGGGACTCATCTTAGGCTCTTTGGCCCTCTGTCCCTTCCACATGTGAGGAGTGTTTGTCCCTCTGGGCTGCAGCAGTAAGATGCCTCACCAGGCAGCATCCTGCTGGCACCTTGATCTTGGCTCATACTCCAGAACCATGAAAAATACATTTCTGGGTTATTTTTTTATAAATTACTCAGTCTGTGGTATTTCATTACAGCTGTATAAATGGACTAAGACAAAGTAGGAATGTGAAATTCAACCTGTCAGATCCTTGCATTGTAGAAACTCATAGGTTAGTAAGTGTCGAGGAGAGCAGTGGTTTCCAAATACTGGACTAAGCATGGATAATGAGGGTCAGAGAGGCGAGGGAACCATACCTGCCTGCAGCAGGGGAACAAAAGAAGGTTGGAGAACTTCAGAGTGGTGGTGACCTTTGAGCTGGGTTTGAAGGATGGCTGGGTGTCCCAGGTACAAACCATGAAGACACAGGAAGTGGGAGAGTTAAGAATGTGAGAGGCAGGATGTGCAGAGCGTGGGAGGCTGGAGTACATGAGACCTGAGAAGTCACCCCATGGTCCATCAGAATGGGATTCGCCCTTGCTGGATTCTGCAACTGGGTCTGGAATTCATTAAGAGATTTCACACTTATACCAAGGATGTTGCAGGGAGCACAGTTCACAGAGGGAGAAGGCACTGAGTAGCAAAGGACAAGCTATTCCAGGCCCCAGGAACCCAAGGGTAAGAACTAGGGAACATCTTCCTGCTACTGCCTTTGGAGCCCAGAGTGCACTGTCACACACCCACACACACAGAGCCAAGGGGTCTGGGGCGACCAAACACCACTCTACAAACCCAGCCCAGCTCATCTGTCTCTGGGAAAAAACACCCCATAGGCTCCTCAGTGGCTGTTGCTTCACTCTTGCGATGCCACTTCCTCTTCCTGTGTGTGAAGAACTCAACTGCCCTTCCTCTGATGTGACTTGCAATGGAATTCCTGTACCATGTTACAGTTGACAAAGCAAAAGCTCTGGAAGCAGGCCAGAGGTCCAGGACCCACAGCACCCTCCTCCCAGAGCCACATCTAGAGCCCCATCCTGGAATTCGCAGCATAGAACTCTCCTCTCCCACTATACAGCCCTTGCAGAAAAACCCTGGTTGGTTCTTGGTTTTCTCTTAGTCTCTGCTGCAGATAGTAGTAGATGTAGTGGGAACGACAGCTACAAAATGCAATGCAATACAAAAATAAAAATAAGAAATCTCCCCAAACTTAGCCAAGACTCATTAGTGAATATATCCCCTAAATATTGTGAACAGTGGGGGGTCCAAGATACATTGTTTCCTTTGCTGTCTTTCAAAGATATTCCCCAGTATTTCAGAATCTAATTCAGGACTTCTGAGCTTTATCCCAAGTGGTCTCTTTGAAGTCTGGCATTTTTTAAAAAATCCTCCACCCCTTTTTAAAAGGAAACGTGTTTCTAACAGCCATCCCAAAACATGAAGATCTGCCAAGTTGAAGTTAGGAAATCCTATGGTTCTCCTTATTTACTACCATTACTTGAGTACCACCAGTACAATTTTTCATATTTCACATCTGATTTTTATGTACATTTCCTATGTACATCTCATGTATACTTCCTATGTATATCTCATGTACATTTCTTATGTACATCTCATGTGCATTTCCTACATGTAAAGAGCCCTCACATAAAGTGAGACAGATCATCAGCAAGAGCTGAAAGCAAACAAGCCAGCCTGGTGTACAGGGGCTAGAGAATTTTTGGAGGGTCAGAAGTTATTGGATGTGGTTTCCAAGAAGGAGGAACTGTTGGTTACAGGAGCTACACACCAACCTCTTGAGGAGTAACTGGACAATGCAAAAGATAGAAGAAGAGATGAGATTTCCCAAAACTTTCCTCCGCAGTTTCAAAAGACCGCAGAGACATTCACCTTTTGAGAGCCTTGCTTTTCCCAAATGGCTCCCACTTCTCACAGTGAGCCCTGAGATTCCCAGAGGTAAGGAGAAAGCTTTCAAAGGTCAAAATATATCAGCCACCAATCATCCTTCAGCTGGACCAGTCACACAGATACCAAGAACTGGGTGTACACCTCCTCCCTTCCCACTGCAGTAGACAGCAACTGTGGGTTTGTGATTTATCCCCATCCTCTCTTAGGGCAGCCAGGTCCTGAGCCTGCAGGTAGAAGCTGGACCAAGACAGAAGTCCTATGGGGAAGGGCATGATATGCCTTATCCAATATCTACCAACACAGCCACACCTTTAGCGCACAAGAAAGGGAGGCATCTTCCCCATCTCCCATGATCAATGGAGGACTCATAAAGCCCAAATTATCCTGGGTCACCTAGCAGTGGCAGACAGAACCTGGTCTGTCTCCAGACCCTTTCTACCCAAGAGGTTCAGGGATCATATCCAAGGAAATGGTCTGTTCCCCTGCTCTGCTTCCCAGCCACCATAAACTAACCAACTTTGCTCTGCCACACTGTGCCCCTATGGCCCACACACCTGGGAAAAGATATATAGGCAGACACTTGGCACAGATCTGGGCACATGGGGTCCATCTACTGGTATTCTTGCCAATACCTGGGCTCAGTTACCCCTTCCAAATGATACCCATAGCTTGATGCTGGTAGTAGAGGCTAGCGTCTTCTCCTTGGAACTTCATAGATAGTGGGTGAACAGGAAGATGTATTAGTCAGTTTTCTTGTCTCTGAGACACAACACCTGATATCCCCAACTTATAGGAAGAGAAGTTTCATTTGGCTCACGGTTTCAGGGATCCAGTCCATGGCCAGCTGGCTCCAAGGCAGAACACCATGGTAGGAGGGTGGAACAGAGTGAAGTTCTGGTGCCCAGGCAGTAGAGCAGGGGAACAGTGCCAGAGAGGAATGGGTGAGGGAACATACATAGTCCCCAAGGTTATGCTTCTGTGACCCACTCAGACACACCTAGGGATATGTTTACTGATCTACTAGATGATTTTTAATGCAATGAAGTTGACATATCAGGATTAATGGTCACAGTGGGCATACATATAAATGCACAGCCAGGTCCAGAAAAATGCCTTAGGCAGAGCTAGGATGCTTCCTAGCAGTGTGGTTCAGTATTGTTCCCCTAAAGACCAAAATCTGTGGTAAATTCACACGAAGGCTGGGCATGGATGTGCAGCATTCCTGAGCAGGGCTCCTCCTTTTGGGTGGCAGGTAAACTACCCCAAGTTCACCCCCAGATCACCTCTCATCACTGTGCTCTAGCAGCCAGATGGTTGGGATAACCCACTTCTGGGAAAGACTAGCAGGTCCCAGGAAAAACTCTTTTGTCTCTCCTCTCTTGTTTTTCCACAGCTGGCCTTTCTCCATGGTCTCTGCACACTCTAAATACATCCTGGAAAAGGATGGAGGAGCAGAAGTTGCTCTGGACCCTCCCTAGAGCTGTCTCCCTGACCACATGGCTTCCCAGCAACCCTCTTGCTGAGCGGACACCAGCGGGTCCCTGGCTCACACCTTTCCCCGTGCCAGCATGTCCTCCAGGAATGCTGACACAAACTCCTCTATCCTGAATCAAATCTGCAGGCCATCTCTGTCAGTGATTGGGCTTTGTTTTCTTAATTAACTGGAATGCTAACATGGGTGCCCAGGAGCTGGCAGGGGCCTGGCCTTCAGTAGCTACTACAAAAAATTCTTGCTTTGAAATCTGGATCATTCATGCCCTGCACGTGGGGATGTCAAAACAAACAGGGTCACTTGACCACAGGGTGCAGGGGCTGGGCAGTCTCGGGTTACAGGACCGAGATGGATTTAGCTACAGGACACTCCACTGCCTGACAGGTGATGGGATTCTGCTTTCCTAAAATGGCACAGTTGGACCCCAAAACCCCCACTGCTGCAGCATGGGCTGGAGGGGACAAAGGGAGAGGTCATCAGGGGTTATGCCAACAATGTTTCCTAGTGGGCGTGGAGCCGGGGGCGGGGAAGGCAGTGGCAATAGAAAAGTTCTGCTCATTCCTGCCCTTGGGAAGATAAAGTTAGAAACACATAACTGAACTGTAGCATCAAAGGGTCACTAATGAGATCCATGCAAAGTGACAAAGTCACAGAGAAGAGGAGGACGTCAGCATGTTGATGAGGAGTGAGAGGTAGAGAGGGTCACGGCAGGACATGAAGGGGGACATCTGACCCGAACAAGGAGTTGGGCTCTTAGGAGCAGATGGGACGCAGAGGTGGTGGAGGAGGATGGGTGAAGGAGAGGATAGGAGGCAGGAACAGGGGCTGTGTGTTCACGGAAGGCAGGGCAGTGGGCTGGAGGGGGCTCAGGAACACGAGGAGACGCACCCACAGAAGCTGACTCTGCCTGGGGTCAGAGGTTGTTGGACTGTGGCCCACAAACCAAATTCAGCCCCTGCCTGGTTTTATAGCCACCATCACCACAACACAGCAACACTTATGCCCTCAGACATACCTGATGGTGAGCTAGAGACCCGTGATCCTCAAGTCCCCCAAATATTTACTATCAGGAGCTTTGCAGGAAATGCTTTAAAACTAATGGAGAAGATAGACAAGGAAGGCAGGACGACTACCCAGGACCAGCCGAGGCACCAGAGTGCGGACACCCTGGAGGATCATGCTTCAGTTGGTCAACCCCAAGCTGCCCTGGAGCAGGACCCCAAAGCCTGCAGGAAAGGGAGATCAATGAGGAAGCGGAGGGCAGCTCCCGAGTTTCCTGTCTGTCTCCTGCCCTCTGTACCCACGGGACATCTGATCCAGAAGAACTGCCCAGCTCAAAAGACCAGGCCAGCACGACATTCCTTCTGTGGGCTCAGGGTGGTGGGATCTGAGTCCCGGCCACAGTTGCCTGCGTCAGGACCACTCTATGGCTGTCTTACCTAACAGCTGAGCCCTGCCCCTACAGAGGCCGGAAGCTGTGAGGGACTGGGGGGACACCAGTGTTTGGCAGTAAACGGCACAGTGTTCTAGGGAATTCCATGCTCTCCACTTGCAAAGTCCCAGACAGGAGTAAAGGTTTCTGGGGATCAGAGATGCTGGATTGGAAGCAGGGAGCCTGGCTTCAAACTCGGGGCTCTTTTCTCCTGACTTGCCCAGTCCTCTCTGGGTCTCTGGCCTGAGTCCATCCTGAACCTAAGACCAAAAGGCTGGAAAGTTCAAACCGGCTTTGCCCCAGGAGTCCAGCCTACCCCAAAGGAAAAGGAAGTCAAACCACATCCTCACCTGACACCCTTACCATGCTCGTCCCTTCCAGCATCAGTGCATCAGTGTCACCTTTTTGAGCCACTGGACCTTCCGAGCACACAGAAGAGGACCCCATTTAAGAAGCAAAGCATTTAAAAGCTAAACGCTATCATTTGAGGAAGCCACTCAGGGCCAGCTTGCAACCCAGCAACCTCAGAGTCTCAAAGCTCGTGCCAATTGTAGATTGTACGGTGGTCATTCACTCGCTTCAGAATTTTGAGATTATTATTAAAATGAAAACAAAATGTAACATTTCTCAAGGAAGAGAAAATTCCCCAGCAGAGTTCTCAGACTTGGGAGAAAACATTCCCACACTCCCCGCAAGGGTCCTGGGCCCCTGTGTGAAAGACTCCAGATGGGGTGAGGAGTTAGGCTGGCCTGGGCCTCTCTCAGCCTTTGTTCCCCTCGGTATCTTCAGTGGCACCACATGGGTGGCACAGGGGAGGTCCCCCATTAACTTTGTGGACCAAAGGAAAGCATGATTACATGAAAGAAGAGGTTCAAGTTCTGGCCCTCCTGCCATTTAGCAGCTCTGGGTCCTTAGACAAGAGCCTTAACCTCTGAGCTTGACTTCCTTATTTCATGAAATTTACAAAATTATTCATGACTCAAAAAAAAAAAATTTTCCCGCAAGCAGTGAATGACACGGTGAGCCCCTGGCAGAGTGACTGGTGCCCTCGAGATGTAGAATAAAAAGCAACTACTGTTGTCACTTCGCGAGGATGGCTCCATTCCCACGCACAAGACAGCTTTCCAGTTCTTCACACCCTCTCGCGTTCTGTTGCGGTCAATTCCCCGCCCAGAGCCTGGTACAAGTAGGAGCCCCAAAAAGCATGTGTTAGAGCAGAATTCAGCAGAGAAGGGCTTCTCTGATTCGGAAAACCCTGGCCCCAGGGCAATGCCAGGGCTGAGGCTATTCCTTTAGCCTCCTCCAGGGGAGGTCGCCTGTCCGGCACAGGTCCTAGCTCTCCCAGTCTTACCTGGGCCTTCAAGGCCAAGGAGCTCACCTGTGTCCGTGCCACAGGAAATGGAGCTGGGGGAACCATTTGCTCTGCAGGGATTGGGGATCTGGGCTCTGCACCCCTCTTCCTGTGGGATAGACCTCTCCTCTCCCCTATCCCCTCTTCTGCCAGCTTCGGGTAGCGTGGGCCTCCCCCCAGGCAGTGTTCCCAGGCTTCAGCAATAATAGGCCTCCATTCTTTGCAGCCCTGGGCAGAACCTGCCCCCTTCCTCCATGACACTGCCTGCACTGCTCATGGGCAGTGGCCTCCAGTCTGAGGGGACAGCATAGACCTTGCGGGGCCTGGGGAGCAAGTCCGGGTCCAGTCTGTTCCCTCACCCCGGGATACAGAGGAACTGGTCTGGGTCCCTGCTGAGAGAGGCCAAGGGGCACTGACTCTCCCCTGGGGCTGCAAATGTCACTTGGCCTCGGGCATCTTTGCAAGCAGCCCTCACTGACCACACTTTGTTTTCTCCAAATGAGGGGGAGAAAAATGATATCTGCCCCTCCCCACACTTTCCTCCTTGGGCCAGGCTCCAGCAGGGTCCAGATGTCAACCCTCAAGGGTAACAGCCACTGGGAGAAAGGGCCAGGACAATCCCCAAGTCCAAGGCTGAGGCTCCCTCACCGCTGGGCCTCACCCCGCCCCCCGGCCCAGTTCCGTCTCCCTCCACGCTTTGCCCATTGGATCACACTGACCAGAACCCCAGGACTCAGCCCAAGCCCGCAGTCCGCACGCTAGGGAGCAGGGCGGCACGGGAGGCGCTCTCACTTACCAAGTTCATCCAGCTACTTTCCTGCTTTCTTTTTTAGGGATCCTGAGCTCAGCCCTCAAGAATGATCCTTGTAGATCCCAAGGCCACTGTCGGGGGCTGAGGACAGAGTCCCTCTGTGGGCATGGATTCCCGGGATGTGCACTTGCTGATTCGCAGCAAGCCCCTCCTCCAGAGACTCCACCCTCACACCCAGCCCAGGAGGGTCCCAGCAGCAGCCTCATCACAGCCCACAGCAGGCAGGGCTGGCTCTCAGAGTCAGAGTATAGGGCTCTCTCTTAAAGGGACAGCATCCCCAGAGCCCCAGGGGAGGAGGGGGTTGGACAGAAACGCTGGGAAGGACAGAGTGACGGAGCAGATGCCAGCCGGCGATCTCCAGGGAAAAGCCCTGTGCAAGGCTTGGTGCTAAGGAGCAAAGCTCACCCACCCCTCTGACTTGTGAGAAACTGAGGCAGAAAGGTCCTCCCCAGGGCAAGTTTCCACCTGCCTCTCCTGACCAGAGCTGGACTCAGCAGAGGGCAGTGACTCCCCTGGGGACAAACGTGAATGACTGACGGTGGTATGCAAGATACTGTCCCCAGCGCTCTGCAGGAGGAGACTGACTCAGGCCTGGCGGGAACTTGGGGTGGGAGGTGCTGTTATTGTTGTTCCCATCGTAAAGATGAGAAAACCAAGGGCCAGAGAGTATAAACTGCCCGCCTCACAGGAGGTGAGTAGAAAAGTTATGGTTTCAACACAATTGAATGACTGGATTTCAGTCCCTCGCTTTTGGGGAGAATTCAAGAAAGCCACACTATGTCAACCTAGAACTGCTGCTCAGAGAGCCACCAGCACCCAGTTCATGCCGTAGACCTTCAAGACACAAAGGTCTTGAAAACACTCACTGGAAAGAAACATCCCCTCATCCCGTGGCTGATCCCCACATTTCCTGGAGGGAGGAATTATTTTTTTACCTTCATTTTTTTAAGCTATGTTCTTCTCCATTCTAAAACAAGCAGTTACTTTTTATAAATAAAACGAAAACAAAAACTTCACTTCCTATCTCCTACTCGAACATTTCAAACAAGCTTAAATATTGCATGGTGTCCTTATATTAAAAAACCTCAAATATAAATAAAGAGCAAAATAAAAGATAATAGGAAATGGGGAGACAGGTCTTTTGCAAAGGGGAAGAGGAGCGAAACATGGAGGGAGGGAGGGAAGAGAAGGGAATGAAAAAAGAATTAAGATGTGGGATGGCCGTGGACCGACTCCACAGAAGGAAGGTAATCATTATAGACTGCGTGTACCAATGAAAAATAAAAATTTAAAAAATAAAAGAGAATCACCCCTCACCCCCCAAAAACAAAACAAACCAGTCAGAGCAGAGCGAGAAGATGCATAAGGCATCCCGTGGAAATGTAGACACAGAAAAACATCCAAAGCAAGAGCTGCGATGAAATCCACTCGAGTTTGGGCTTACTTAGTACAGAACTAGAGGCACTTTTTTAAAAAAATAATAATAAAATTTTTAAAGTTTTTTTCCAGCAAAAATGGAAGTGAAAAGTTTTTTAAATCTTAGTAATTAAAAAAATTCAGTGAAGTTCAAATTCCTCATGTAGGGTTCAAAATCCATCATAATGTAACGGCCAGCTCCCTCTGCAGCTTCCCGCCACACACTGCCCGCCCTGCCCCACCAGCACCCAGGCCGGTAGGTACAGCACAGGCTGCCAGAGATGGCAGGGGCCTCTCCAGCACGCTGCCCAGGCCTCATGTGCTTCCTCCCAGAAAGGCTGGCGTCCTGCAAGCCCAGGTCCAGATGTCCTCACTGCTGTGGAGTCTTCCCTCCCCTGGAGAAAACGGCCTGCTCACTTCTCTGAGTTCCCACAAGTGCTGTCTGTGACTCCCCAGAATTCATTCGTTGAAGCCTTACTCCCAATATGATGGGATGAGGTGAGGCTCTTGTGAGATGACTGGGTCATAAGGATGGAGCCCCAGTGAACAAAATGCGTGCCCTTTTTATAAAAGAGACCCTAGAAAGCTGCCTCACATTCTAAAATAAAGTTATTTTTATAAACCAAAAAGAAAGAAAGAAAGAAAGAAAAAAAAAAAAGATTCTGCTTCCTATCTCCTACTCAAATATTTCAAACGAGCCAGACAGGTAAGAACACAGTGCCACCTGTGAAGCAGGAGTAAACCCTCGGCAGACACCAGATCTGCTGTCCGCTGGCTCACGGAACCGCCAGCTCCCAGCACTGTGAGAAATCTGTCTGCTGCACACATTCCAGACTCATTTTGGCATAGCAATCTGAACCAACTCAGATGCCGGGCTGAGTGTGCTAGCCGAGCTGGCCTCACACTGCATTCTAGTTAGTGCAGTGTCTTTTTTACTTCTCTATGCCTGGCACCTAGTAGAAAACACATTTATAATAGTAATGATTATCCTCTGAGAGGTTCATGTCACTTCCTCATCCATCTTCTCCTTCGAACGCCATCACCAGCTGGCCTGGGTGGGAAGCGGCAGTGTCCAGTGCTTGTTGGAGAAGAGCTTCGTATTGTTTGAAGTCTTTGTAACCCTGGTCTTTGGGGTTTAGCTTTGCCCAGACAGCGTGGAAGGGCTGGCCGGGCTCTCTGCCTGGTTTCAGCTGGGCCACACTGTCCCCGTCCCCGGCCCCTGTCCTCTGCATGCCCCCCAGTACTCCCACCCTGCACACCCTTTCCTCAGTTCCCCCCGAGCCAGGCGCAGGGCCAGTGGGCATGGGGACAGTGCCTCCCAGCTAGGACACAATACACGTTCTCTCAGCTAGTGAATGCACCATGGTCAAGGTGCTAATGAGGCCAGAGCTTGCAGTTAGAACTCAGTACAACAATTCTGCAAGCTTCGTGTCAGAAACCCTGCTGCACAGCACCAGCTGGATGCAACCAGGCCGCCATGACGTAGTCCCTGCTGTTGGGGACTTCTGGGGGAGGGCAGGAACAAAAGGGGCACAAAACACCAGAGCCAGTAGGACCCTAATGGGTCACATGGCTCAAACGGCCACCAGACAGCCAGAAAAGCGAGAGCCCACAGTGGAGAGGGACTTGTCAGAAACACCTAGTGAGATGGTGGCTAAGTGACAAGTAGCTCCTGCCACCTTTCCCACGAGCCTGATCCAAGCAAGGAAAAGGGCAGCTGCGAGAGATGGCACCAAAAGGAAGTCACAAAGGCCACAGTGTGCAAAGCCTTCTTCAATGGTAACAAAGATACAAATGAATCTTGAATCCACTAACTCAGAAAACACAGCCAGAAAGAAAACAATGAAGATAAAGCAGAGGAAGGTATTTAGCAACAGTGTTCCAATTTAGTCACTGGAGAGGCCAGACCATGACCCATTCCATCTCCTTCAGCAACCTCTCCCACAACAGAGCCGGCACACAGGTCGAAGTCCATGTCTGCCCTGACTTAGCAGAATGCGCCGAAATGGGAACATTGAGCTGGTATATTTTTTCCATCCTCAGATAAAATTATTTGCAATTGTGAGGATTATTGGTGCTTAGTCAAACATTATTGGTCTTAATCCCCTGTTCCAGGAATGGACCAGATGGAGCTTGTGTCTTGGGGGGGGCACATGACTAATTCTGGTCCCTGAGCTCAGAGTAGACATTGTGTGTTTTGTGGTTAATTTTTGTCAATATGCCTGAGCCATGGGGCCGGATACTAGATGTTGCTGTGAAGGTATTTCTTTGGAACAGATCAACATTTAAATAAGTAGATTTTGAATACAACGAATTCTCCTCCATAATGTGCACAGGCCTCATCTAATTAGAGAAAAAAGCTGAGGCTTCCCAAGGAAGAAGGAACTCTGTCCCCACAATGCCTGCAGACTTGAGCTACAACCCCAGCTCCTTCCTGGATCTCTATCCTGCTGACCTGCTCTGCAGCGGGTGAGGCCAATTCCTTAGAATAAATTCAGATAGATGGATGGATGGATGGATAGATGGATGGATGAATGGATAATGGATGGATGGATAAGGAAAAGGAAAGGAAAGAAGAGGAGAGGAGAGGGGAGGGGAGGGAAAGGGAAAGAAAGAAAAGGAAGGTAGGTAGGTAGGTTGGTTGGTTCTATTGCTTCTGTTTCTCTGGAGAAACCTGACAGATACAGATGTTCTCAGAAGTCTAGAGCTTTTAATTGGCAAGATCAGGCTCTTTTCATTTGTCGGAGCAATTACCGACATTTAAGATGGCACCTATTTTGCCAATCTAAGATCCTGAGTGACTATAATGAGCAGATAGAGCCCCTCTGTGGACCCAGGATGGACAGGTAGTAGTAGAATTCTATTGTTGTAAGCACTGGAATATGAGGATTGTACATTACCAAGCATAATCTCACTGACTGAAGAGCTGGCTGTTCATCTTAGACTTGAGAGGCTAGGGTACAAGAGAGACATCCAGAGAAGTAATAGAACCATAAGAGGATTTCAATCCCATTCCTATTCCAATGAGTTCTGCCAAGTCAACACAGAAACAGACCTTTCTCAGAGGTGACTGGATCTAGAATGCGTGACACTAAAATTAATTCATGATACAATGCTAAGATCCAGGGCACTAAGATTAAGGGTGTGAGTGCTACCTGCTCTAAGTAGCCTGGATAAGTTACAAGAGACAAAAAACAAAATGAGCTGTGGTCATCCCTTGTTGCTTTGCTACCTTCTGCCCCACCATAAACTGTTTCTCCTCTGCGATGCCCCTCTGCCATGCCACCCTGCCTTGGAGCCAGCCGACTATGAACTGAAACCTCTACAAACCATGAGCTAAATCAACCTTTCCCACTTTAACTTTAGGTGTCAGGTATTTTGTCTCAGCAACAAGAGAAAAGTAACTAAGGCAGACCTGCATGTCCTCTTTGTCGTGGGAGAGGCTGTGCAAGGAGATGGAGCCGGTCATGGCACTAAGAGCTCTGGGTGTGCAGCTCTTCCCCAGTCTGCCCTGGGGTCCTCAGAGTCTCAGCCAGAGCTGTGTAAACACATCAAAGGTGCAATCTCACTGGCGAACTTCCCTAGAAAATGCTTAGAGTTCTGCCGAACAATCTGACCTGAGAATGGGAAGCTCGCCAAAGAACAAAAGTTTCCACTACGGCAACAAGAATGTTAAACATGACCTAAAAAAAAAATCTTGCTACCAGAAATGAGACGATGAGTATTTATAAGCCAAAAACCAAAAGCCATTCCCTAGTTATAAGGACATGCAGGTTTAGAGAAAGGACGGGCAGACCATTCACAGAGCGAGGCGCTTCAGTGGAAAAAATACTCGGATACAGAGAAGCCCACACTGGCTGTAGCACTGAAGCCTTCTTCAGGGTAGCACGGTTGATAACCGCAGAGAAATACAACATCTCATCGCTACTCTGCCCTCCCCGCACAGGAGGAGCCAGCCTGAGGAGCAAGGAGGACGGACCCATGATGGGGAGGTTGCCTTTGGATTTACAAAGTGGAGACGCAGGGCTCCCCAGGGGACACACGGAGTGGACGACGCTCCACATGATAAAGCGGGGGGGGGGGTGCCTGGCTCGGGTTGCTGCGGAAGAGAGGAGGAAGGCCAAATGGCATGACTTTTTGGCTGAGCCATCTCTTTTAGAACAAGGATCCCTAGTATTCTGTTTCAAGCTGTTTGCACTGTTGGAAGATAAACACCATCATGAGTCTCCCCACACCATCTTCTAGTTTACTGTGTTTATAAAACCCTGTGTGCAAATGGTGTGTGTGTGTGTGTGTGTAAATCAGAAATGGGGGGGGCTAAATTCCACATCCGAGTCAACAGAGGGCGAAACAGAGTTGTTCTGCATGAAACCCCGCAGCACACGACACTGCTGTGCCTCGCTGCGCGGGCCCAGGTACAGCTCAAATGCCTGTCCCACAGCCGCCCCGGGTGATCGCAGCAGCACCGTTATCTCATGTGAGGGACACGAGCATAGGCAGAGGGGATCAGAGCCGCCCGCTCAGGGATGACCATACAGTGGGTGACTCCAAGGGTCTGGCTCCAGCATCCACGCTCTACCCGTGGCCAAGATGAATAACCCTAACTCACTGGATGGGAATGGGCACTGAGAGCAGGAGCTGATATGAAAAATCAACACCACTTCCTTGGGAATCTTGAGACCAGACGTTCTCAGATGTTAGTGTGCACCAGGATCTCTACGCAAGCCTAATAAAGCCCCAGCACTAGGCTGTGCCCCAGAGGGCCAAGACTGGCAGGCCTGGGAATTGGTCTTTCTAACTCGTTCCTCGGGGGTATGCTGCTTGCTGCTGGCTCCTACGACCCCCAAGACCCAACTATTTGAGAACCACTGCTCTACATTTGCAGGGGGCAGATTGAGCCCATGCATCCTGATTCTCTAAGCTAGGGCCCCTTGGGTGACATCTGGTCACCATATCAGCTACTAAGTGGCTTCAGACTAGAACAGGCTCATCCTGAAAAGAACAAAGCAGGGGAGGGAGGAGCATCCTGTGGAATCCAACCTGGAAGGCCTCCTGGAGGAAGAGCTACGTGATGCAGACTGAGAGTAGCATTACTGATTTCCTCCAACCTGCTTGATGTATACCAGCTAGCAGGGCTCAGGCACCACGCTCCCTCCCTGCGGCCAGTGTGGCCACTCGTCTCCTTGAGAGCACTAGGAAACCCGCTTGTTCTTTGGAGGGTCTTAGTGAGAAGCGTGTGGCCAGGGGAGGTCCTCTTTCACGGCAGTGGTCAGGAGAGAGATAAGCGAGTCTGAATGAGACAGCCCTATTGCTGTGCAGCATAGAGGTTCTAGTTTGCTTGAGGTTCTGGTTCTGAATTGCCCTGATTCGCAGTTTTCAAATCAGCAGCGCGGAGCTCTAACCAGCAGCACCTCCAAGTTGTAAAAATCAATGGTCTGGGAAGCAGGCGTTTCTTACAGTGCCTGCCCAACACCAAAGCTCGGTAAGGACACAGGTGCACTGTTCAAAGCCAGGGTGACCAAGCCAAGGAGAAGGGCAGGGGCGTGCTGCACGGCTGCCCGCAACTCAGGCAGGAGCCACAAGGTTGAACTTCAGACCCTCCTCATTTACAAGCTTTTCCATGCGATAGGCGTAACCCAGTGGTTTTATTGAGCTCAGATCACATCCCAGTGTTTTAGGGCCCTTCTCCCCAAATCCTGAGCTTTTCTGTTACCAAGCCATGCGTAAGACCCCTTTGCATGGACCCAGCTCCTAACCCAGCTCCAAATGCCTCCCCTGCTGTGCACACACGGTAATTCTAAGTAGGGGATCAAACCGGGATACAAGGCTGTCTCACATCTGTGCTTACAGTATGCACTCAACCCTCCTTAAAAATGCACACAGCGAGAAAAGACCGGGACGGCTCGCACCAAATGTGAACCAAACCAGGGAGGCACGTTTCCCATGAGTGGGCCGTGGCCAGGTTGGGACGCTGGGTGCTGGGAGGTGGACAGACCAAAAGATCTAAGCCCCTTTCCAGCCTCCAGCGATGAACCTGTAAGCTGACTGCAGCTTGATCTTCTCCTTCAAGGCATTTTCTATCATAAACCTGGACTTTTTTTTTTTTTTTAATAATCGAGAGGGAAAGTTGTTTTTTCTTTTTTTCTTTTTTTAAACTTCATTTCCTTCTAAAGCTTTTCTTGATTATAACCCTCTCCACATCTACTCTGCTCACTCAACTCACGCACTTCCTCTTGGCTGCAGGCCTGGGTCTCGTCCTGACTCTGGATCCGCCTGTGCAGCTCGCCCCAGGCTCCCGGAGCAGCTTTGCTCTGTAGGGACCGAGACACCCCGCCCGGGGAAGCCGAGCACCCCGAGTGGAAGGAGTCGCTTCCTCCCAAGGCAAGAGCAGCTGGTTCCCTGCCTATCATTCATTCTCAGGGGACCCACACCCACCCCAAAACCTCACTTAGAGGGATTCGTGTACAGTTCGTGGTCCATGCAGATCAACTGCACAGAAAGTGGTCTGTGTGAAAAGAACCACACGCACCCACATGCACGCGTGCACATGTGTACACACACACTCCCCACGCCCTAATCTGCCTCCATGCTGCTCGCCATCCGGAAGAAAACGCCATCCAGTCCGTGCCCTCGGATGAACCCGGAAGGCAAGCTCCCCGCTGGTAGTTGGAGAGCGGGTGGCGGCTGAAGAGGGGGTGTTGGGGGGAGCAGACGATCTACTTCCCTCTGGCACTGAGGCCCACACTTACTTTCCTGGGCGGGCCCACGATCCTGTTTCCCAGTGTGCGGAAGCTCACCGCCTGGGTGATACACACTTTCCCCAAGAATGCCTGGCTTTTCAATGAGGAATTCTTGTGTCTCTGGGAATCTTGGAACCAGGACAAGGACTAATGAGCCGCTGGCTCTGGCCTGGGTTCCAAAAGCCTCTGGTGCTCCCAAGAGGGAGGGAGGGAAGGTGACGGCGTGTTCGTAGCAGAACAGAGGACTGCGGGGTTGTGATAGCTTTAAGTGACTAGCAGTGTAGGAGCCACCCTGACCCCACAATCAGAGGCCGCTGTCCACCTCGTGGACCAAGGCAGCAGACCCCGAACAGCCCTGAGTATCTCTTCTTGTTGAAGCCAGAGAGAACACAGCAGAAGTTACACAGATAGTGGTCGAGTCTGTCACGAGAGGGGCTGGTTGACAACCATCCAGGTGCAGCACAGAGAGTATGGGTCTTGGGGTCAGGCTCGCCTTACACGAGATCCCCTGCATGGCACTAACTAGCTGTGTGACTCCAGGCAGGTCACGGAAACTCTCAGAGCCTCAGTCTCCTCCTCTGTAAAATGGGCTCACAGCCACTTGCAGCACTGTAGCAAGACTGAGACATGTTGGGATGTGCAAGCCCTTAGCCCAGAGCTTGGCACACAGTGGGCCTGCAGGAATAGTGGCCATGGTTGGGGGAACCAGAAAAGGAGGAATCTAGAGTCCTCGGTGTAGTGAGCCAGCTGCAGAGGGTCTCACAGCCCTGGGCACAGTCAGGGAGCAGGAGATGCGAGGACAGCGCAGCTGAGCCCAAGTTCCTGCCCCTTCCCCACATACGCAGCAGGGCCTCGGCCTGTCCTCCTTGTCCAGCCCAGGTCCGCAGACCTCCATGAAAGCTGCATGGGAGACCTGGGTCCCGCAGCCTCCGCAGTATAAAGCTCTCAGGAAGCACACCAGGTTCTCAAGAAGTGCCCAAGGGCCGGGGATTTAGCTCAGCAGCTCAAGCGCTTGCCTGATAAACATGAGGTCATGAGTTCGATTCCCAGTACCAAAAAAAAAAAAAAAAAAAAAGAGTGCCCAAAAAAAGAACAAGAAGCCTGGTCTAGAGAACTGGGAGTTCTGAAGCCACCAGAGAAAGCCAGCCTGGGAATCTACCACCCCAGGGGCCCCAGGGACCTGGGCAAACAGGCCACTGCCCAGGAAGACCCAACACAGACCTAAAAGTACAGAAAAACAACAGGAAGGAAAATGGCTTTCTTTCTAACAGCTCACATATGCAACAGGACCATGGGGTGATTTTAGGAATTCACATCCCCTGGGTTCCACCAGAGTAGACTCTCCAGGAGTGGAACGATGTGGGCAGGAGCTGTCCTTCAGTGTCACCCACAGGTCTCCCCAGCAGGCCCTTCATGTCTTCGAGGTGGTAAGTTTACATAACTCCTCTGGGGTGGCTGCTCAGGGTGGCTCTGGCTACAGCGGGGTGAAGGACCCCAGTGCTTCTGGGGTGAAGGCAAAGCAAAAGCAAAACAGACTCCACAGGAGGGGCTCACTTTCTTTAGCTACGTGAGAATGGCCCTGTGGACCCAGCTACAAATACCAGCTGCCACTGCCACACACACACGCACACACACACACAGGACAAGACCCTTCAAACACTCCCTGGGGTTAAAGTTGCAAACTGACGTTTCTAAGAACATCTGCCTTGAACAGCAGGCCACAGTCACCAGGTAGAGGCCGAGGCCGCCCACAGCATCAACCAATCCTAGCTCATCAGTGGTAACAGACAGGACTGGGAAGGGCAGTAGAGCAAACCCCTTAGAAGAAATAAGAGCTGCCCAGGTGACCCAGGACACCATGGTCTGAGTCCTCAGAAGCAGAGCAAGCGACAGAGATTGTGCCTGTGTGATTTACGGTGGTGGCCTCCCAGGACAACTGGGAAGGGAGCCAGGAGGACAAAGGAGCCAGCACTGCATGGGAGCAGGCTTGTGTGTCCTTCTCCAGCTTAAGACTGGTGACTCTGGGGCAGGGGACTGTGATTAAGCCGAGGACAGCCCCAACATGTGCCCGCCACCCCCAAGAGTGCCCGCGGCCCCAGGGACCCACAGCATCTCCACTAGGGGCTGTGCTTAGAATTTGTATTTTCTATCGACCACAAAGGTTTGCATTTTGCTTTGTTTTTATTTTGTTTCGCTTTTAGAATCGACCTGCTGAAGACAGAAGCAAAGGTTGAATCGATGCAGCACACGACGCTAATTGCCCTCCTCGTGTCTCCTCTCTCCTTCTCCCACGCTCATAGAGCCCTCTCTTGCTGCAGGCAGGAAGGGGTCCAGTTAAAAACTGTTCAGCTTCCCCTAGACACCGCTGTGGTTTGAGACCTCTGTTTAACACAATTTTGTCCAGTTTCTGAGTGGCGCTTTTGTAGACGCTTGGTAAAGAGAACAGAAGTAGCTAGAATACACTTCTTGTTTTCCATCAGATCTTTCTTCCTACCTGGAAAGCAGATGTGAAGATTTGGGGGAGGGCGTGTGCAGCCCTCTTGTAACCATGAAGCCCTGAGCACAAAGACAAGAGTCTCATTCTAAAGAAGATGGAAAGAGAGAGAGAGCAACAGAGGAAGCCTGGGTCCCTGGTGACACTGTGAAACTACTCTACCAAGGCTGCACTGTGCCCGCCGAACTTGTTGCATAAGAAAAACAAACAAACCCTAGCTGAAAGAGCAACTCTACTCGGATTTCTGTTCCACGCAGCTGAACACAAATTGTAACTGATACAAACCTCGAAAACTAGTTCTGGAAAAAGTTCCCTTGGATAAACACGCAGGGGAGTGGTAGTTTAGAGGATGTGAAGCCGGTTTGTTCCTGCAGGGCTGCCCTGGGCACTGCGGCTCCCGAGGGATAAGCGGAGGGAGGACGGAAAAGTGTCGCTTCTGTTTCTTTAGCCACAGGACTGTTCTTCCCCAGGACTGTCGTGGGAAGCTGGTGTCCTATCAGTGCAGTTCAAAAAGTATGGCAGAGGTGATCACTGTGGGTTCCTTAGTCCTGAACGCTCCCTGGTCCCCCTGCCCCCAAGAGCAGCTCATGCAGGTAGCTCCATCCACAGGATGCGGGCAATGAGCGAGAAAAACTAAGAGACTCAAAGAAAGGCCACAGGATCTGGGGGTGCTGCCTCCTCTTTCCAAGCAGCGATCGCCGTTGACCTTCAGAGAAAAGATGGCGGAGGTAGCAGCCGACATAGTTTGAGAGTCATTACCATGTGCAAGGTGAACGCCAGGTAAGGGCATCCTCAGCTTCTCACCCTCTTGTGTCACGGCACTGAGGATCCACACGGTGTGTGTCACTTAGATGGGGCTTGCGCCAGGTCTCCAGTCCAGGGTCTAACCCTTGAGACCTCCAAGTTCAGTCAGTTTAGGGAAGACACATCCATCCTATGGACTGCAGCATGTCCAGAGCCTGATAAACCACTGATCCCCAAGTCTCATTCAAAATAGCTTCTTTTAAACACAGAACAAAGCACCTGCCCCATAACCCTAATTACCACTTTCCTTTCTTCTCTGAGCCCCTTCTTGGCCATCCCAGCTAAGCTTCTTGGAGCCAGCCAATCCAAAACCATAACTCAGAGTGCCCAAGAGCTACTACAGGGCCAATCGAAGGAGATCTCTCCTAGTACCTGCCCCTTTCAGCTGTAATGGGTAGAGATGGAGAAGTTGCTCCTCTCCTTGAAGGCTGACAGAAGGCAACACCCAGATGCCTGAGCTTCCAGTGCCCATGGGATCTGGACCATGGGAAGGAAGGACAGGTAACTAGAGATCAGAAGCACAGAGCTCCGAGAGGCTATTCCCAGTTCCCTCTCTGCTACACCACGGAGCTGGTAAGGAGCTGTGATAACGCTCTCCCATTCCCTCATCACATCAAGAGTAGGACTGCTGCAGTCTCCTGATATGGCTCCTTTCTGAGGGCCTCACTACCTCCGCTCCTGCCCGATGGCTCTGCCACAGTCCCTTCCTTATACCCTCATTGGTTACACCCTTTGAGGAGTGTGGCTGCTTTCTGACTGGAGCCCAACTGATACAGACTATAATATGCATTCCCAGAGCAACTATCCACCCAGGGTTTCTTCCAACAAGTCCCCAGTTCATGGGGTTCTCAACTTTTTAATTAAGAAAAATTACAAGTTGTATAAATAAGCAAGATACAGAAAGGAAAGCCACCCACCATTCCAGTCCCTGAGGCAAGTCCCATTTACTGGACAGGACTCACTGTGGTGCCACAGACAACTGAGCTTCAAGGATGGGGTCAAGGCAGGACAGGGCATTTGAGGCCAGCACAGGCACTTCGACTGCGATCACACCAGATTCCCAGGGAGAGGACCTGTGACAGCGAGGCACACAAAGGAACTGTGTGCACTGCATTTCATTAAGACACTCAGGGAAGTCAACATGGCAGCCCTGTCAAGTCAAAGGAAGTGGAGGAATTCCCGGGGGCGGGCACTCCCCCACTTCCGGGCAGCATGTCTGCACATGGAGCAGGGTCCTGGCTATCGATGAATGAAAGCCAAAGAGAAGGAGAACTCTGTAGAGACCAGGCGGTGCTGGTGAGAGAGAAAGAGTCTTTCATGCTTGTGGCAACGAGAACTACTTGAGACTGTTGGTCCCATGTCCCTAACAAAAAATGTCAGGCTGGGGGCTATGATCACTTCCTTGTACTTGCAAGAAAAAATCAGTAACTCCCAAGAAAGGGATAGGAGAGGAGGCTTTTGCAATGGGCTCTGGGGAGTAAGCCCCAAGCTGCATTTGGCTTCTATTACAGTGACACTGCTTCGCCTCTCCACCAGCATAACAAAATACAGCCCCAACAAATCCTCAAGTCAGAGAAAAAAAGAAGAGGTCAAGATGTTCATCTTACAAACAGCAGTTATGATGTGCAGGTGGTATCCTCTCATGCAGAAGTTTGGACACACAGCCTATTTGGAGACGTCACAGCTACCTAAAATGTCCCAAACGGACCTGGAGTAAGTGACAAGCAACTTCACGTCCGTGCTTCAGCCTCTCTGGGAGACGGAATAGAAGTTTCTCCCCATTCTATAAAATTAACTTTATCTCAACTACAAAATAGTTTGGCTATCTAAAAATCATTGGCAGTGTAAGAAACATTTGTGTATCCACCAGTCAGTATAAAAATTAAAATAGTACAGATATAAATAGCCCTCCCTACAAGGGGTCATCTCTCTGAATTCTGTGGTTATTTCCCAAACACAATTTTATACTTTAATTACATATACAAATATTTATAAATAAAAGAGTATTGTTTTGCATAATTTTAAACTTAGTAGCAATGGCATTTTCCCTTGCTTCTGGGAATCTGTTTCCCTAATATGTCTCCCTAGTACCTTCTTTTTTTTCACCGTATTCCATAGTATACTACTACATGTGTATATCAAACTATGAGCCACACTTCCAGTTGATGATAGACATTTGGGTTGCTTTCTCAGCTCTGAAAGACCATGCCGTAGGGAATATTCCTGAACAGTCTCCTTCTCCCATGTATTAGACTTTCTCTAGACTTACACAGAAATGAGATTGCAGAGTCATAGGGCAAGCGCAGCTTCAATTTTCCTAAATGGCACCAAATTGCCCTCTGAAGTGTTCATATCAATTTAATGCTATTCTCAGTGAAACGGAGCTATCTTTGGGTCTATATCAAATACAACACATATGAATTTCCTTCCAGTCTGATGAGTGGGGGCTGGGGTCTCCTTGTGATTTTCACTTATGTATTTCCCTGATTTCAAAGACTGGGCTTCTACTTGGATGCCGATTCTTCTACAGCATCACCTTCATGTTAGAATTGCATGGCTAAGATTACAAGCATTTGAACAAGTTGGGTACTTTCTTACTCCATTACCGGAAAGTGGGGGGCAGGAAGGAGAGGCTGTGGCTGGCTGCAGAGGGAGGGACCCCCTTTGCACTCTGGCTATGAGGTAGAGAGTTTTTGTTTTTCTGTTTTTGGGTTGTTCTTTTTTTTTTTTTTTTTTTGTACCAGGGATCAAACTCACAACCTTGCACTTGCCAGGCAGGTGCTTAGGCCACTGAGCTAAATCCCCAGCCCTATTTTTTGAGACAGGGTCTCACTATGCAGTACAGGCTGGTCTTGAGTTTGCTTTGTAGCCCAGGCTGGTCTCGAACTCGCAACAATTCTCTGAGGCAGAGAGTTTTAAATGAGCCACACATGAAGAGCCCTACATGAGGCACCTGATGTAGAAGTTCTGGCGATGACCGAACAATGTGGCAGTGCCACTTTTTATATTTTATATTAAGGTACTGAGGCTTGAACCCATGACCTTGGCACTGGGCTATATTCCCAGCACTTCTTTGTGTTTTATTTTGAGACAGGGTCTGGCTAAGTGGCTAAGTTGCCCAGGCTAGACTTGAATTTGCAATCGACCTGCTTCAGTCTCTCAGAGTGCCAGAACCACAGGCGTGGGTCCCCATGCCCAGCTTGGAATGCCTTTTTCACTTGTTGGCATTCCCTAAGAAGAGTCCCGAATGTTCTCACTGTGCATGTCACGTGGAAGACACACAACTACGTGGACAACACAAATGGACGGACCCCTAGGAACCATGAGGCATCTTCTGGCTGCGAGGAGCAGCACACATGCACTGCCCCAGCAGCTCTGAGATCCTTCCCTAGTGACACCCTCGAGCACTTGGAGGGCTCACGTGACTCCAAACTGGCACAAGGATGGCGGCGGATGGAGGAGCTAGTTTGCAAGTGCAGGAGAGCAGGGGTCACATGGTCTTCAACGTCATCATTCCAGGAGGCTTCGATCTGTTTCCAAAGGAAGGCATCTCTTCCACATTGGTTCTTCTTCTCCAAGTTTTAATAGCAGAGTAACGATGGAAATAAGAAGACCCTCTGGTTCAGGATGTAGAAGATAGCTAGAAAATACCTTGCAGCCAGGCATGGTGGTGCATGCCTGTAACCCCAGCGCTGAAGTGGGCTGAGGCAGCAGGATCACGAGTCTGAGCCTAGCCTGGGTAACAGTGTTATGGGTTAAAAACTGGTGGTCAACTCAACACCAGCTGAACTAAATCGGCATGGTGCTGAGTGTAGATGGCCCACCTGAGGAAAGTTGCCAGCATAAATAGAGACGTGGAGAAGAAGAGCTAGGAGTCATGGGTTCTTTTAAGTGTTTCTGTTTCAAGCCGTTGGTTCTCCTGGAGGAGCTTGTCATGCTGGCTTCCCCAATATGGATGCGGCCATTATCATCGGAGGAGCTCGGGACCTTCGTCGCTGAGAGTGGCTGTGGTTCACTTTGGGAGAGCTCTGCTCCTCATATTGAGCATCACTTCCTGGCTCTGGAGGGGAAAACATGTGCTGGAGAAGCTTGTCACGCTGGGCTTCCTGACCTGTACTCGACTGCTGTCATCGTCAGAGGAGCTCGGGACCTCGTGATCACTGAGGATGGCTGTGGTACTTTTCAGGGGAGCTCTGGTCCTTATTTTGAGCAAGATTTCTTGGTTCCAGTGTAGAACCCTCAACCCACTGCATAGCTCCTTCACCCCGCTGGCATAGACTTTCTAGTTTCCACCACTGACCTTTGACCTTCCCAGCGCAGATCCATAAAACAGACTGGCGTGAGTCCTTATCATGGGCTCTTAGGTTTCCAGTTGGATTTGTGGGAGGCATTGTCATGGGCTCTGGGTCTTCAGCTGGACTCATGCAGGGCATTGCTGTGGGATCCAGGCCCTTGGCTGAATATTCCAAGTCTTTAGCATTGTGGACAGATTTTCCTGTACTGTCTTGTGTTTAACTCTGGGTGACCATCATCAGAAGTATTATAAATTCTGTGTCCTGTATGCAGTTGTTCTCCCTGAACCCCTGACTGAGCAACTTAGCAAGGCCCTGTCTCAAAATAAAAACACAACAAACAACTGGGGATGTAGCTCAGTTTGAAGGCCCTGGGTTCAATCTTCAGAGCCAAAAAACAAAAAAAGGAAAAAATGAGAAAATACATTAGAATGCCTCTTTTCTCTGAAGACTTCCATAATCTCTCCCCTTCTCACATGATCTTTCCTCTTCTGTGCACTACTACATGAGCACCCTGCAGGCTCTAGTGAAAGAAAACTGTCTGGAAAATAATAATAATAAAGGTGCACGATGTGTTCCAGGCAAAGTTCTAAGCATTTTATATGTGTTTTATCGTCCTTTGGAGGTTGGTACTATTACTGTCACAATTTTACAGACAAGGAAACTGAGGCTCAGCTTCCGAGGATCCTCTCCTGGTAAGGGGTGGAATTAGAATTTGGATCCCAGTAGTCTGCCCCCTGGAACCTGCACTAGGAGCCAGGACGCTACCCCAAAGCTACTGCCGGACACACGGGAGTCCGCCAGGGCTGCCTGCTGCTGCTCGAGTGGGACGCAGCTCTGAACTTAGTAAGAAATTAATTACCCTTCCCATCCTTATCTTGGACACCCACATCAAATCCCTGGGGCCGTGAAGAATTTGCTGATTCCTTCCTTATTTATTAATAAAAGTTCCAGTCCTGCGGGCTTGCCACATACCCGCTGTCACCTCCCTTTAGCAGAACCAGAGCCCGGGAGGCAGAGTGACATTTGCTCCTGGACTCACTCCTGGGACCTGGCTCAGCACACAGTGCCCTACACCCAACCCCTTCTTAAATGTTTGTCGAATGACCGCAGCCATTAGTGGCCAAGATTTACACAGCACTCTGGAGTACACCGAGCGCTGCCACATGCCTTCCATCACTCAGATGTACCTCTGTCCTGTATCCCGGAGATCACTGTCATTTCCACGTTACATGTGGCTGAGACTGAGGCTTAGAAATGCTCAGTTACTTATCACAGGCAGTTCAGCTACTCAGCAGAAGGAAGGGAAGGACACGAACCTAGATCCTGATGCCAGATGCCAGGATGTAATATCTCCTGCTACTACTAAAGCTGATCCTTTTTATTCCGTCATTTTTGTGCATGCACACCACAAACATACACACCTGGACACGCACAGCAAACTTCTCTTCTGGACCAGTGGACCAGTAATCAGCTCAGAAAAAGCAGCAAGTATCTAAATTCACCCTCGCTCTGTGCATGAGTGACTGTGTGAGAGAAGAAGTGGACATGTGGGTGGAAAGGGCATAGAGTCAGCTCGTATTCCAGGAGAACTGACTGTGCCCAGCCCCAAGATGGGTGCTATTGAGACCACAATGGCCAAACCACCAACCTGGCCTTCTAGCAACTGCATCAGAAGGTGAATCTAGATAGTGTCTGGATCTGGCAGAGGAAGCATACCTTCTCAGAGCCCCCTTTTGAGCAGGAAGTGGTGTGGGGAGTGAAGAATGTACAGAAGAGACTAGAAGTGCATCTGTCTTCCTTTTCGTTGCTGAGGCAAAATATCTGATACCCATAAGTTAAGGAGGAAAGGTTTACTTTAGTTCCCAGTTTGTGGAGGTTTCAGTCCATTGTCAGGTGGCTCCAAGGCAAGAGCATCCAAGAGAAGAAACAGTCCATAGCAGGGTAGGCAGGAAACAGCGAGACTTCCTTCTTCTTCCCCTTTTTATTCCATCTAGGCTATAAACCCATTGGTTGGTGCCACTCACACCCAGGATAGATTTTCCATCTTCAGTAAATCCATTATACACACCCAGAATTATGCTAAACAAATCAGTGGACTGAGCAGGTATCGCACCCATCATCCAGCTACCTCCCAAAGCCCCACCTATAAGCATGAGAGACATCTAGATATAAACCGTAACAGCATCCTATCAGGACAAACTGCAGATAGACATGCTGCATTTCAAAGGAGCTAAAAATAATGTGTGCAGCTACGGTGACCAGGACAGCAGTGCCCACTCATACTTCCAGGAGGTGAGCATGCATCCCTGTTTACCTGGGACTGTCTCCATTGATGAGTGCCCCCTTCACACTTGAAGAGCTCCGGTTTAGACAGTAAACTATGTGGTTGCTCTTGCCTTCCAGGAAATCCAGGACTTTCTCCATCAGCCCCCAGCAGGCATGCAATTTGGCTTCCCAAGGTCACCGAGTTGCCTCCTTTCTGCTCTTTTTGGCAGACCGTCTCCTCTCAGTCACCTCCACCCCATATGCTGCCTGGGTTTCAAGGGACAACCCCCAAGTCTGTGTGTGTCTCTGTCTTCAGTTGAGCACAGAAATCAAAGCAAGTCACCAGAGACCCCAAATTCATGAGCTTTGATTCAGACACCCCTGTTTCATAATCTGACTCTGATAGCTTCTTCCCATATGAGCTTTGGGAAGCTATTAAGTTTCCTCATCCAAGTCCCAGTCTTCTCATCTGTGACGGAGGTTGATAATACCTGTCTCACGGGATGGCTGTTGAGGAGTAAGTGGCATAGATGAAGTGAAAACGCCAAGCTCAGAGCCTGGTACACAGGAGTGCCTCTGCCACAGGCTTCTAGAACATGTGCACTCTCAGATCGAAAGGGCACAGGGTATGGGAGCATCTCAGGAATCCCAGTACATCCCCAGCTTCTGGCCCCTGCACTACCAAGACATACCTGCTTCTTCATCCTTAAAGACAATGAGAAGCACCAGATGACAACCCCTTCATCCAACTGTTCGGCAGAACCCACGAAAGCTCAACATATGCATTCCAAGCAGCCCAGCATGTCCACTCCCAGGAACAAACCAGCACAAATGTGTCCATGTGTTCACACGACAGGTGCACAAACAGTCACAGGGAGACTGTTCACAACAGTCCCAAACTTGGAGAGCATCCAGATGTCCAGAAACAGAAGAACAGATAAACAAAGGGTGCCGTGGCCACGTAATGGAATATTACACCGCAGTGAGGATACATCATCTGTGGACAACATCACTGTGAGCAAAGAAGCCAGACACATGGGTACCCAGGGTGTGATTCCATCTCGACGAAGTTCAAAAACAAGCAGCACTAATCCATGGTGGTGGAAGTCAGGCTACGGAAGGCAGTAACCAGACGACGATGGCACGGGGGGCTCCCTGGGGAGGGAGACAGGAAGGGCTGCGGGGGCTGTTTCTTGAGCTTGGTTCTGGTTACTCAGGTGTGCCCATGCTGTGCAGAGTTGCTGAGTTATAGACTTCTATATTCATATTTTCTGAATTATATTAAACTTCAACAAAAAGTTAACATAAAAATCAAATTTGAAGAGCGAAACCATAATTCTTTCTTTGGTAGAGAGCTGTGCAGACTGTAAGGAGGCAAGAGACACTCAACAAAAAGCAGAAAGACGTCTTTACTTGAGAAATGTTTGTAGGGCTGCCACTCTGCGTCAGACTGGATGCAGGATGCTGGGAAACACAGCGCCCTGCATGGCCTCCCTCTCCTCCTCCCCCTCTCCCCTGCTTCATCTTCACCATCATCATCATCATCATCATTGTGCCAATGACAACATTTCTTAGCACTTACTATGTGCAAGTCGTGGGTTCAAGTGTTTTCTTCCTTTCTCCTCCCTTTTTTTTTTTCTTTCCTTTTTTTTTTTTTTTTTTTTTTTTTTTTTTTTTTTTTTTTTGGTCTTTTTGAGAGAGGGTTTCATTATGCAGTTCAGGTTGACCATGAACTCACTTTGTAGCTCAGGCTGGCCTTCAACTTGCAGCAATCCTCCTGCCTCAGCCTCCCAAGTGCTGGGATTACAGGCATGCGCCACTAGGCCTGGCCCCTCCTCCTTTTTTAAAAAAACCACAGAACTGACTTAATCTTCATGAGAACTGTTTCTGCAGATGAGGAAATGAAAGCACAGCGAGACAAAGTGACAGGTGCAGGGTCACAGAGACGGCAAGAACCAGTCGGCCCCCGAAGCCGTGCGAACCTAGCGCCTGTCTGCTCACCGGCTCCGCCAGCGCAGCCCCCACTCAGGCGGCCGTGGGCCCTGACGGCACCGCCTCTGCGGGGTGGCGGGGACGGTGAAGCATTGATTGTGGGTCTTTGAACAACACAGCCGCTCCCAGTGCTATCTCTGGGCAGCTGCCAGGCTAATGCCTCACAGTGGGAGAAAGTTGATGAATTTATTGATGGAGACTAAAAAAGGAAAAAAAAAGACAGACAGAAAGAAAGAAATGTCTGGTCCTTCTATTGCCCAAAGTCCACAGAAACTCTGAATTTGTTTCAGACTAACTTCAAAGCTGCCTCTGGCCCTGTGGAAACATTGACAGATCTCCTCCACTGACCTGGAACTGCCCTTTTCCATCCCTGCCCTGGCCGGGGCACTTGAGGCCAGGGTCGTGGGGTTTGGGGGGAAACAGAAGTGAGCACTGACGTGGCCCCCTGCGGAAGGTGGTCGGATGCTGAGCTGTGAGCCTGGATCCCCAAGCCTGCATAGCAAGCATTCATCACCCAGGCAAGCTTTTCTTTGGCACTCAGGCTGGGCGATCAGTGTACATAACCTGAGAGGCGGAATGTTCAGAGCACAGTGCCAAAGACCACTTGTGTTTGGGACAATGGAGCAAGAAACAAACACCCCCACGGAGGAATCAGTTTTGGCAGAAAGACCCACGCAGGCATGATGTGAATACTCAGGCGGGCGATGGGGAGGCTCCTGGGGGCCAGCAGGGTCCCCTGAGACCACCTCCTTCATCTCAAAGAAGCCTGAGTAAGGTGGAAAGGAGTTCCCAAGGGTCAACCTGTCCAGTCCCCTGCTCCAGGTTGGGCTGCGACAAAGCCACCAGGTCACGCTTCCACCTAGACACACCCGCACCTCTCAGACTGGCACAGGGTGGGAGAGAAACCGAAGTAGCCACAAAAGTCAAGACATGAGCTCACTCTGCCCAGTTAGGACACAAGTCTATTTGCAGAAGAAACAACTGGGTGTCACCTAGAAAGACACCAAATAAAGCACGGGGAAAAGACACTTTTTCATAGTCTGACCAGTAGTGATCTAGAAAATAATGGACTCCTCCAAAACAAACTCATATGAAGCAGAGACGCCTTACAGAGCCGCGCCAGGATCTGTGCCGAGGACTGAGCAGGCGCTGCCCGTGTCGCTGTCTCGATGGGCCTGGGAGGAAGATGCTGGTATCACCACTGTGCAGGGGAGAAAACTGGAGCACACATGAGGTTGGGAGTTTGGAGGGCAGGTGATTAAATGTCAAAGCAGGGTCCTCGGGAGGCCACTCTGAGACAGAGCACAGGGACAGGAAATGTAACAGGAAAGGCTTTGGGCATCACTGTGTGGAGGGAGGGAGGGAAAGGCAGGAGGCAGCGTGGGGCAGAGCGGGAAGAGGGCCTCCCAGGCAGCCTCAGAAAAGGCCTCCACTGACCCCACTGGGAGCCAGAGGTCGGGTCCCCATGTTAAGGCAGTAGTTTGGATTCTACAATGGCATGTTCGTGCGCTCCAAACACGTAGACAGCACCAAGACGTGGTCCTCCCTTGACTGTAATGTAATGTGTTTAATGTCACAATGGGGCCATGTGCCAAGTTCATGGGGTTAGCGAGGAAAGTGCAGCTGTGAGAAGCCTTGAAGAGGGAATCTGGGAGCAAGGGGACATCTGAGAAAACCCCAAAGGACGCCACCAGAAAGGCAGAATCAGGGAAGGATCCTCCAGGTAAAGGGAACTACATCAGGGGCATAGAGCTGGGACATTGTCATAGCTAAATTCAATGCCATAAAACCTAAGCTAACCCTTGGGGGCTGGTGGAAATTGCTAGCAACCACAATTGGCCAGACAGGAGCACCCCACTTATACACCCAGGGCATGACCTATGCCATCTTGCAAGGACACCCCACATCTCAGAAACCTCACATCAGTCTTACCCACACCAGTTTACTTATGCTGATTTTTCTCCTACTCCAATACCAATGTTACTGGATTTTAATTTTTACTTTAGTCTACTTGGTATTGTCTCTATTTACCTAATTGCCAGAGAGTACAACAACCATCCATCAAAGCCATTGCTCTCAGCTGGGGGCTGACAACCCTCCCACCCATTCTGGAAGGGAGGTGTTATTTTACTATCACCCCCATTTTCCAGATGAGAAAACTGAGACCCAGGCAGGATAATGTATGAGGTCTTACAGAAGGCAAGTGGCAGAGCCAGGAATCACACATGAATATTTCTGATTCTAGATCCTGGTTCTTAATGGTCATGCTGTCTTGATCGTCCCTAAGTTACTAGACTTGTTATGTCTGAGATCCAGAAAAAGACCAAGAAACCTTTGACGTAAGGAGCCGGACAGTAAACATGTTCAGCTTTGTAGGCCACACAGTCTCTGTCACATCCACTCTACCATTGTCACATGATCAGCCAGAGACAATTCGTGAACAAATGGGCATGGCTGGGTTCCTATAAAACTTTATTTTTAAAATACAGCGACGGACTGGAATGGGCTGCTCAAGTTGCAAGATCTTTAACCACAGTATTTTGTTCATTCAATCATTCATTCATTCGACCAACAAATGTCTTCCTTGTGCCTAGCTCTAGCCCAGGTACTGGAGCTAAAGAGATCCCCGCGAAGCATAAATCCTAGCAAGGCCTGCCCTGTCTGTCCTGACCGTGCCTGGCATCCTCAGCACTCACTTTTCACTCTTCCCTTAGGTCAGTGGCTCTCAACTTAGAATCAGATCATCTGGGAAATGCACAAAAGCATAGACCCTTGGGTTCCACACTCCCCAAGATTCTAATTAAGTGGTCTATGGGAGGGAGCAGATAGTGATACTTTCACAAGTTCTCTATGTGATTCTTATGGGCAGCCAGGGGTAAGACCCACCGATGGACAGCAATTTACTTGCTATGTGAAACAGGGTAGCTCTTTTTAAGCCTCAGAGTTGGGGCGATAAAATGTGGCTAATACCAGTGTCGTGGTATTGCTATGATGTTTAAGGGAAACCATGTGCCTTTCAAACTGTAGAACGTTACACCACACCGTGGAGGGGCCACGGCGCCATTGTTATTGGTTATGTCAGGTGCTGCCTCACTGAATTCTTTCAACCGAGTTTTGACTTTGATTCTTTGAATCAAAATGGTGTTTGGGATTTCTCAAACGAGACCTATGGGGAACCCCCCAGTGCCCAGGTTCAGGGGTGAGCAAGTGCTGCTGTTTGACTGACTCTGGTGGAAGGTCACGTGGGGCTGCCTTTGGCTTGGCACGGGGCGCGCTAATCCGTGCTCCACTTTGTGTTAAAGGTCTCCGCCTCCGAGCTGAGCTGGCTGACCTTTCAGGCAGTGTCCTTAAGCCTCAAATAATTAGCTTATTTACTTTCACTTAAGGACAAATGTCCAAACCCATGCACTTTCATGAGCTTAGACCTGGACACAGAAAAGAAATTAACATAGTGTGGAGCACTGAGCAGTTTCTCAGGTCCTTGTCATAGAGGATTTCACACTCAGAACAGCCCTGGGAAGGCTGAGTAGTTATTTTTCTCATTTGACATCAGAGTTCTGATGGTGCCGGAACTCAAATCTTGGTACATTTGATTCTAAAGCTCTTTCCATAAACTATGGAGAATCCTACAAATCGTTCAGTTCCTCTTAGGCTAAGATTTAAAGGGATGTAAAACTGCCTAAAGTTTCACAGGCCTCTTCCCTCCTCCTCCCCTTCCTCTCCCCCCTCCTCCTCCTACTCACCCTCCTCCTCCTCATGGCCCCAGACTATTCCAATAGCTTGGGCAGTACCAGCATAAGGATGCCCAAGTTCAAAGCAAAGGCACTTCCTCCCCCCAGCATCTTGACTGTGCAGTTTTAGAACCTCATAATGAAATGAAAAACAAACAAACCAAAAAATGTGCGGAGAGAGTTGGAGAAATACATGCTGCCAGGAGGGAGGAGGAATTCACTGACCCCCCAATCTGGGCCATCTCAAGAGAAGTTGGCCACTGACTGGGCCTCTTAAAAGCTGAAAAGTCATCCCAGGTCACCGTTAAAGAGAGAGTTTGAACAAAACAAAAACAAATGTGATCTTCGAATCTTAAATGTCAATTTGAAGGATGACTGAGAAGCTCTGGGATGGGCTGAGAGGACCTGCAGCTGCTGGTTCAGGCGTGGGGTTCTCCTCTTCTCTGATGCTGCCACTCCCCTGGATAATGTGTCAAATGGGGGTTCAGGGGCAGCCCTCACCTTTACCCACCAGATGTTTATGGTGGCTAAAGCTCCCCTTCTGTACAACCCATTACCCACCCTGTCTGTCCTGACCACCACCACCCCCCACAACACCCTCAAGCTGATCCCTCCAGGCTCCAACAAGCCCTGCTGGCCTCCCTCCCCCGCACCCCCCACCTCCATCCCCAGACAACACCCATGCCACAGGGGTTTCCAGGCCAGACCTCCAGGAGCACTCGCCCAGATAATCAGTCCTCACTGGTCACCTTCTCCAGAGGAAGAAGGAAGGGTGAGCGAGTCCTGGAACCTCCAGCCTTGGGCTCACCATCGTAGAGAATGAGAAGCAGCATTTGGGTGATTTGGAGAGGGACAGGGGTCCTTTCCAAACAACACTAGCTCCTGATGACTGGAAAACTAAAAAAACCAGAACCACCATATTTGCCTTATGAATGGTCTGCAACACTCCCAGCTCTGATCTTAGTCCCTTTGGCATAAATGTCACTTCTGTAACAACCTGGTACCCATCTTCATTTTATGGAGGAGACAGAAGCCCACAAGGGCTAGGACACGAGGGCAAGGAATGTGCCCCCAGTTGCTGATTCACACCTGGGTCCCAGTTCTCCCCCAGCAGCTCTGCTCAGAAGTCTGCCCTCCCTCCATCGTCCCAGGCTGTATTTGAAGCCCAGGGCTAAATGACACTAGGTCCTAGACACAGAGTCTCTGGCTGTGTCATCAGCTACCAAAGCCAATGACAACCCCAAGTTCTTCCTTCTGCTGGGTATTCACCCTTTGGAGCTCACAAAGGCCTGAGGATGTGTCCTCCTAGATCCATCTAATCTGGGGGATAACAGGAGCAGCTGAGCAGGACCGGTAGGAAGAGGCCACCACAAGGAGGGTCAAGGTCAGCCCAGGTGGCAGGGGCCGGGGAATCCACCCAGGGTCTGGGGTCTGAGCTGGGTGAGTCTTCCCCAGAGAAAACCCATAAGGGTTGAGATCCCACTGACCCTTGGGAGGGATCCGGTTCTTTCTCACTCTCAGCTCCACCTATGTTGGGACAAGGGGATTTCTGGGAATCCTGCTCCAAACCATTCCCTCTGTCCCTGCGGATTTAGTCTTCTATTTTTAAATAATAGGAATGAGTGAGAACATTGAAACCTGTTGCTTCTGCAGGCCCCACTCAAGTCACAGGGGAAGGCCTCCCCCTCCTTCATTATCTCTCTGCCTTCCCTGCCACTTCTGCTCAGCCCTGAGCCTCCTTCCTCCTGGATCAGGCATGGGGCGATTACCCTAGGCCAAGTCAAATGCCCTGGGAGGCAGGGAATTGGGGAGGAGAAGGACTGAAGAAAGAAAGTCATAGCATTTCCACCTCCGCCACCCCCATGCCCTCTGCGGCACACAGCCAGGGCTTCCCATTGGCCCTGCTGCTGCCTCCACCTGAGTCCTGAGGCCCAGGAGAATTTTCTCTCCTCTTTTTGTCCTGATGGGGGCACAAGTATTCCCTCGGCATCCCAGGATCTGCAGGAAAAGTTCTGAAAACTCAGCTAGGAGTCAGGAGCCAGGGTGAGAAACCACCAGGGCACCAGACAATAATAGCACAGTTGTTTTTTTTTTTTTAAGAGGAGGACGTGGGGGTGGGATGCAGTTCCCAGCACGGAGGAGGGAACGGACCCCTCACGCTTCCACGCCCAAGGCCGTGACCATCACAGCCGTGGATGCATAACCGCACGTGCACACGCGTCCCCGGGGACCCAGCCACCCCTGTTTTCACACAGCCTTGTTCACACCACCCGTGGGATGACTTCCTTCCTCCCCGTGCTGCAGTGGGCAATGCACTCCTGAAGCTAAGCAAGTCCGTGTCTGACATTGCAGTCTTTTATGGTGCTTCCCTGGGGGTCAATTTGTATAATTTCTAAAAATCCTTCCCAAATCTCAACTTCCTGTGGGTCTGTTTTTATTTCCAGATTTCCTTCCCAGTCCCTTCATTCCCTCATTTTTCTAGGACCTAAGGAGAGAGAGAGAGAGCCCGCCCAATAATCTTCCTCCCACCCAACCATCATCAGTTGGCTCCACTGCAAAATATAAAACCAGAGATCTGGAAGGGCAAAGCTGCAAATCCACGTTCTCCGCGCGGTCAGGTCACTTGTTTGTGGATCCAGCTACTAATACAACACTCAGGCTGCGCTCCGTGCAACCCAGGGCCAACAGGTCCCGTCCCTAGAGACACCTCACAGCCCCTCACCTGGCCCCAGTTCCCTGAGTCCTAGGGAAAAACTCAAGCAAGAAGCTCTCCAAACTCACAAGTTAGGAAACACAAAACCTGAAACCTTGTAGAGATGGGTAGATGCTTGCCTTCCCATGTGAGTTCCAAGAAAAATCTACCGGGACTCTGCCCTGAAAAGATGTGATTTTTTTTTTCTCTCCACCTACCCAGGAACTTTCCGAATCCACCACAGAACTGTGGGAGAAGTGGCCATGGCAGAGAGAGAAGAGTTAAATCAAGCCCAGACCTCAGCAATCTGTGTTCAATTTTGATAAAAATCTCTCTCTCTCCCCACTGCCCCCCTTCCGCCGTTCCGCAGCTCAGACACGTCTCTTTATGTTCCGAGTTTGCATCTTGTTTGGCGCACTGCACTGGGCGCTCACAGGGAACCTGGCACGGGCCCCGCCGTGGGCACATGGCGCAGAGACCGGCATCCCTCTCCCAAGGCACTGTTGGACCCAGGGCCACAGGGTCCGGCCACCACGACCTCCTCTTCCTCCATCCTCTTCATCCTCCTTGCCATACCTGCTGCCAGTCCAGATCCTTCCTTCCCTCACTAAGCCACTCTCCCCTCCTGGGAGGTCAGGGTCGGTGCCTGGCCTGTGGCTGCAGGTGCTGGGGTCCCCGAGCTGGGACCCTTTGGGGGGATGTTCCCTCTCGCCTAAGGTCCCACTCCCCTGAGATCAAGACCCCAGGGCTGCTGCTGCCCAGCCTGCTGGCCAGAGGCCAGGCCTACGAGTGAGAGCAGGGGACTTGGGAAGCCTTCTGTCCACCCCGGCGACGGCACAGGCTGGACAGGGAAAAGCCGCTCTCGGGACGTGGTGAGCTTCCCCCCCCACCACCACCATCTGTGTTTACCCACTTGTGACACCAAAGAAGAATTTTTTTAAAAAGTTTTCCGAGGGCATTTCCTGTGTCCAGCTGTCCCAGGGTGGACAGACAGGCATGCAAACACACGCGATCCCAGCCCTCCACACGCACAGGCCCTGGGAGCCCACCGCAGGGTCAAGGCTCCTGCAAACACTTTGGAGAAACAAAACATCCCGCCCTGCCCTCCTCGGAGGTGCAGCCTCCCCAGCCCCGCTCTGCATTCTCCAGAAAGTAGAAGTCAGGAGAGTGCAGTGGGGCGATGCCCGCCAGGTCCCCAGCGCGCAGCAGCAGCTCCTACCCCGAGGCCCCCATGGCTCGGCTCCGCGCAGCTCTCCAGCCCGGCCGCCCCGGCTCCGCAGGCTCCGCGCTCCGCTGGTCGGTCCTCGCTGCGCCCGCCCGAGCCAGCGCCGCGGCTCCCTCCTCCCTGCTCGCTAACTCGCTCGCTCCCTCCCGGGCCGGCCCGCCCCGCCCTGACGTCAGGCGTCACCAGGCGGGATATTTACGGCAGGGATACTCTGAATTTTCCCTAGGTGCCCTTCTGATCGCAGCTCCTTGAGATTTGTAATTTTCACACTTTCAGCCAGCACAGAGGCCCCGGAGGGGAGTTGTTCCGCCACTTTGGCAAAGAGCCTTCTTGGGGGCTCCCTGCGTTTGGGGAACATGTCAGGGTCATGGTGGCATAAGTGGCTACCAGAGGGGCGAACGTCTCCTGCGCCCCTCTGGGTAGAAGGGGGAAGTCTTGGGGGAAGGGAGGTCAGTTCGGTGACAGAGGTCAGGTGCTGAGGGGTCCCCTCCCTGCCGCTGTCCACTGAGGCCCAACAAGGTGCTGACAAGACAGCAGAGGGCTCGGGCAACGGGAGAGCGGCTAATTAGGAGTCCTGCTCCACACCCTGACAACTTTTCCATTTCTTCTTTGGGAGTGTGTGTATATATATATTTAAAAAAGAGTTTGTTTTTATTAAATTATGTTCCACACTCCCTGCCTCTGTATAGCTTTTCCAACTCAGTGCCAGTCAATTCATCGTACTTCGTTGCTTATACACAGAGTCTGCGCCGTCTACAATAGCTCTTATTCATACTTTGAAAAATTGCCTTTCGTTTTTTGAGAAATGTGATTGTGATCCATCGCCTTGCCTGGATTGGAAATTGGCTCAGTCTAGGGCGACTGTCTCCTCTGTGATCTGCAGCACCCCGGGGCGGGGGTTGGGGGGTGAATATTTGATCTGCTCTGTTTCTTCTCACTTGGGAGGCAAGTGGTGCCCTTTCTGGATGTCAGCCCATGTGGCACTTCTGGTGTTCAGGTCTGATTTCCGGGAGACCCAATTCGATTCTCTGCCTTGCTGAAGGAGTCTACAGCTTGACAGGGGAAATGGCCCTTGTTTTAAGGGCCAGCCTTCCAGAGAAAAAGAGAGGGTCATGCTTTATTCTTCATGGTTCCCAAGGGCTGGAGAATGAACTTAAAGTAGGTATGAGTGAGATGCAAATACAGTTAGCTAACATGCACTTGCAGGGAGTCAGTGCCCCCTTGGTGGGAGGGGTGAGGATAAGTGACAATCACTGTTACGGGTCATATCCAGATGCATCATAAGTGGGGCTTTGAAGGGGTGACCGGATCATGGGGCGGGACACTCATCACTGGCTTAGTCCACTGATGAACTTATAACGAAATGCGATGCTGGAAAGTGAAACCTGGTTGGAGGAGGTGGGCCGCTGGGGGCGTGACCCGGAAGGGGTTATCTCCCTCCTCCTGCCCTTGGTGGCTCTCTGCTTCCCGTCCACCATGCCACGAGCAGCTCTCCTCCGCCAGGCCCCTCTGCCATGCCACCCTGCCTTGGAGCCAGCTGATCACCCACAGGAAGCTCTACAAACTGTGAACCAAAATAGACCTTGAGTCCCTTAGGTCGCAGGTGTTGGGTATTGTGTCCCAGTGACAGGAAAGTGACTAAGACAATCACTGAAGCGAGCTCCGGTGAACAGCCTGTGAGCCAGATGGAGTAAAGGTAGAGGTGAGCCTCGAACACAGTAAGAGGGCACCAGGGACTCAAAGCTCACCCTTTGGCAGCAGCTGGTAGCACTGATTGCCAGAGGAGGCCAAGTTTTGGGGCAAAGCCCCTTGATGGGGCACATTCAAGATTTTGATCCAAGCCATAGAGGACCACCGTGCCCTATTGTTTAGCCGCCCTTGGATTCCGCATGCCGTCCAATTGCCACCTCCCTCCTCTGCCTTACTCACGCAAGGGCCCCTTGGCAAGGTAAGCTCTGCTTTGCAGCCAGCACTGCAGATTGACAAATCCCTTCTCTCCTGCCTTCCTCAAACAAAGAAGCTGGAATCTACAATATTTACCATCCCTGATTCCCTTGTAGTTAGGAATTTGAGAGCTGTTCTGGCCAGTGAGCTAGGAATGCAGAAGGCTGGGGTCACTATCCAGAAAAACTTTTTATGGAAAGGTCAGATTTGGGTGACGCATCTTCAGTTCTTTGACTTATCCTATGCTTCTTCCTCCCATTTCTTTTCCCCCTAGAGCATGGATATGATGTCTGGAGGCGCAGCAGCCACCTTGCAAATTTCAGAACAATAACTATTGACTATTGGCTGGTGGAGAAACAAAGTAGAAGAAGCTGGGACCCAAGATGGCATTTGTAAAGGGGTGGATTTTGTGTGAGAAATGTGTTTAAGTTGTTAAACTGTGTTTTCTGTTGTTCATGGCCAAATATAATCTCATTTGCTACGTATCCATTAAGCACCAACATGGAAGGCTCTGTGTGGCTCACTACTGCTCTGGCCCATGGCGCCTGTTTGGCACCGGGACCTCCAGTAACTCATTAACCCGACCAGCTGCATAGCCCACCGTGCATATCCAAGACGCAGCTGTGGCGATGAGAGCAGCATTTGCAAAGCACCCTCCTTGCTCACTGTCAGCAGGGAGAGCTCCTGGGTGACCTCTGCTTGGCTCTGCCTTGGTATCTGTGATGATCAATTTCATGTTTCAACTTGATGGGGCCAGGGTGCCCAGACATTGGGTCAAACGTCATCCCTGATGTTTCTGTGAATGTGTTCTGTGGATGAGATTAACATTGAAACGGGTGAATTATGTGTGAATTATAGGACAAATGCAGACCTCCTCGAACAAGAAAGATTTCTTACAGCCTTTGGACTCATCTACAGCTCCTCTGCACCCTGCTGCCCACCCCTAACCATCCAGATTCTGGACTCACCAAATCTTCACAGTTGCTTGAGTCAATTGCTTAAAATCAATCCCTCTACCCTTCCCTCCCTCCATCTCTCCCCCATAGCCTGTTGGTTCTGTTTTTGACTAACACGGTGTTTTTCTTTAATAACATGGGCTGATTATTCCATCCCAAAGGATTGCTATAAAACCTAACTAAGCAAAAGTCTCTACCTTGACACATTCTTCTAAAACAAGACTCAATCGGGATCTTGAGCGTTCTCTCATCGTACTACATGGGCTCTCAGAATCGACTTGCTGAGCCCCAGCCCATGCTCCTAGAAATACTGAACTGTGTTGTTAAGGATGCTATTGATGCCCCGAAGGTGGAATCAGTTTGTTCTGAGCCGGACCTAGCTCAGCTCTGACCCATCCATCAGTCATCAGGTCATCAGACAATGGACTGGTCGTGCTTCTCTCCCCCATGATAAGGGATATAACATCTGCTGGTCAGGACAGGACTCCCAGACTTTTATTACCCAACAATAATGTCAAGGATGCAACAAAAGAGAGAAAAGACCCATGGCTACCACAATCTCTTCCTGCAAATTACTAGCAGTAGGACATGAACTGAATGTAACCTGAAGAGACTTCAGTCCCTTGTTGTCCTGTGCTGTGATAGGAAGGCTTAAGATTATGGCACTGGAAGAGCCTGAAGATGAGCATAGCGGTGCATGCTTATTATCCCAGCAGTTTGGAGGCTGAAGCAGGAGAATTGCAATTCTCAGTCCTGCCTGGGCAACTTAGGATGATTCTGTTTCAAAGTAAAAAATAAAAAGGGCTAGGTTTGTAGCTCAGTGTGAAAGGCCTAGGTTCCATCCCCAGTACCACAAGTAGAAAGAAGATAGTGAGAGAGCAAGAGAGAATGAAAGAGAGGTGGAAGGGGGAATGGAAAGGAAAGGAAAGAAAAAGAAAGGGAAGGGAAGGGAAGGGAAGAGAAGGGAAGGGAAGGGAAGGAAAGGAAAGGAAAAGCAAGACTAAAGGAGGAGGGAGGGGGAAAGAAGAGCTTGGTTTCTGACCCTAGGTCTGCTTCTTCAGTTAATGCATCATTTAGCTTCTCTGCAAATACAGATTAATAGGATCAACCCCATGGTGCTAGAGTGAGGATTAAACTAGAGACTGTTTGTCCCCCGCAGATGGCCACAATTTTTCTGTACCTTTTCCTGTCTTGTCCTCTTTTCCGTCTCCACCTCCTCACCCAGCTCCCACACAGATCATTCCTCCATTAGTCCATACTAAGACTGCACTTAGCTTTAGCTCTGAATCCCCAGGCCCCTGGCATCCACTGCTCTGCACAACTTTTGCCCAGAGTTAAGAAATCTCCCCTGGCTTAGACATGACCACACCAAATAGGCAACGATAGGAAAATTGTCCCTATAACAGCCATCTCCTTCCAAGGCAAGGGGCTGCGTTTTTAAGAAGCCCTCTCAGGTTGTCTGCAGTGGCTTTGAGGTCTGCTCTGCCACCTCGCCTACGTCAAAAGCGTAAGTGTTTAACCACAAAATACACAGTCCTGGGACATTGTGGTGGCAGCCATTCCCCCCCACCCCCACAGCCAGGCGGGCCATGTGAATGTCTAATCTGGTATGCGGCCCCCTCAGAGGACAGCAAGGCAAACTTTGGCCCAGTGTCCCCCACCTGGCCAGATGTGGGACAGAATATCATGCAGGGAGCAGAGTGCCTGAGCGAGCAGGAAAGGGGGTGGAATTCTTTCCTGACCCTCCCGAGGCAGTCCAAGATTGCAGTCCAAGGTCCTCAGGCTGGAGAAGTCCACACTCGCTAGTAGTCAGAGCTGCTTAGGTTATTTCTGGAGCCAGAGTCCTGCGCCACTGTGGTCACGTGCAAATTTCCAATATATCCCCACTTGTTGCTGCAGGAAACCCTTCAAACAATTGTGCTCAGAGCCAACCAGGGCATTCAGCTTCAGGACAAAATTGTATTTTGATGTATTTAAAAAGAAAAAAATCGCCCCAACTGGCCTATCAGGGATAATAATGGATAACACACACACACACACACACTCACACACACACACACACCAGCCCAGGTCACACAGATCTGAACATTGGGAACAATCTCAATTGACTTTTCAATGGAGAAGTATATGTGTTTGTGTGTGTTTGTGTGTGTGGTGTGTGTGCGTGCACACGCAGGTGTACACACAACTGAGCAGGAACTTTATTAAGACTAAGAGACTTCGGGAGAAATGTGACATGTTTCCTTATTCATCCTTTGAAGGAAAATAGCTTAAAAACTATAATAAACTGACAATGTTAGGGGCTCTGTTCTTAACTATCACTCAGTAAACTGGCTGACTCATCCCATTCACTTCTTCTGGAAAGTTCTCTTCAACTTGTGCTCACAACCATCCATACACAGGAAATGGGGAGAAACATATCTTGTCTGCCCTGGGAAAGAGCACAGGCCATTTGCACGCTCTGTGCCTCCTTCTCTGTGTTAATACCTGTAAGCACACATTTTAATACCCTCGTGGGTCTCAAAAGCACCAATGGATGTGTTCACAGCTGCACTTCTGTGGTTTGGGTCCCTAGTGCTGAGATTTTTCTTGCTTTCTTGAAAAGAAAAATAAAAAAGAGAAGAAGCAAAGAAATTCTCCTAGTGCTTTTGTTCATTCTGTGCTGGAAAGTGCCAAGCCCTGTAGCGAGTCCTGGTAATGCAAGATAAATAAAATGGGATTCCTATGCGCAAGCAATTCATAGCCTACAGGACGGACCACTCGAGCAAGCTGTACTATGTCCAGGTTAGCATCTATGCACAGAATTGCTGTGGTTATGGGGTGAAGGGCAACAGGTTTGTCATCCTCAGGGAACTGCCCTGAATGAGGAAGTTTCCTCTTTATGGATACTTTTCAGGCTACTTACACAATATATACAATAGAACGCTAATCCTTCGAAATAGCTTGCTGAAAAGGAAAGGAAAAGGTTTGTCATGGTCATATAAGTTTGCTAAATGTAATAACTAAATCTTGGAAACAACCCAAACGCCCACCTACTGAGGAATGTATAAAAAAGATGTGGTACTTTTATACAATGGAGTACTACTGAGCTATAAAGAAGAATAAAGTCGAGGCTTCCAGGTGAATGGATGAAACTAGAGACAATACTCATAAGTGAAATAAATCAAACTCATATGTGTAAGCACTGCATTGTCTCTTTAGTGTAAGAAACTGAAAGAGTAAATAAGATCCAAAAGGTACAATAGATATTGTGAAAGGGAAAGAAACTGCTTAAAAAGAAAGAACAACTAGGATGGGGGAAAGGAGAAAAGAAAGAAGGTGAAGAAAAGCATATATACATACATACATATATATGTATGTGTATATATATATATATATATATATGGACACTAGATGTCTAAGATAATGTACTACTCATTCTATTAGTGGATTGAAAGGAACAGTTGGTGCTTATATAGTTTGATCAATTTTGCATGCCAATATCTGTTAATCTGAGAAACTAATTTGAAGACAGTATAATAACCATTGTTAATTCCCTATCATCTTGTTTTGAAATTCTATAGTTTTTATTGTTTTTTTATTCTCTTTAAAATAAAATTTAAAAATAAAATAACTTGCTCCACTTAAATCTTAAAAAAAAAAACTTATTCACTCAGATGGGCATGGTGGCACACTGCTGTAATCCCAGCATTCAAGAGGCTGAGGCAGGAGGATCCCAAGTTCAAGGCCAACCTGGGAAACTTAGTCACAGTGTTTCAAAATGAAAGATCAAAAGGGTTGAGGATATAGCTCACTGCAAAGGCCCTGTGTTCAAACCATAGTGCTGCAAAACATAAAATAAAAAAATAAAATAAAATACCTGCCTTCCACCCCAGAACTTCCCAATGCATATTAGCACATTGAAGGATCTGAGAATTCATGCAGCAAGAGGCCTGCCTGACTTAGCTTAACACAATAGTCCCCCAAATTATTTCCTCAAAAGACGCATTTGTCCAATAACATCTATGAACAACCATAACTTTAAGAAACATTGTTTAGTCTGAAGGGGACTAGGAAAAGTCTTGAAAAATAAACACGAGTGTAATGTAATGCTGAACTGGAATTTGTAATGAGGCAGCAAGATACAATAGATAAGAAATTCTATAATCATATTCCAGAGTGAGAAGCAGATTTTCAAAAGCAAATATCTGGGAGTCAGCTTTAGTTCTATTTAAAAAAAAAAGAGCCCTTTCTATAAGAAGTTTACAAAAAGCCTTGGGAGTGTAGATGTTGAGAAAGATTGGTAGGAGGAGGATTTCTTTGAGAAAACTGCATCAAATTTCTTTTCCCCATCCTACGAGATGGAGCACTTGGGAGGGAGTCTGGGGTAGGGTCACTCCCAGACCTCACTAAATGCTCCCCAAAGTTGGAAATTGTGGACAGTTTTGTACTCCAGCCTAGAAACCTAGGATATAAACAACACAGATGGTGAATTGATTTGTTGGTGGGTTGAAAGAGGACGTGGCTTTGATGAGGAGGCTGGTGCTCCTTGCACAGGCTGGGACAAGGCTTAATACATGTTTCTTGAACCAAGTGTGGGCCAGCGAAAAAGAAAGTCGGTCAAGAACTATGTTTAGATCTTATCCAAGTGAACAACCTGGGAGAATTGGGCCATGGTAATAAGAATTAGTGTGAAGTGGACCACTGGAGAACCAAACCAAGTGGAGAAGTAGTTCAAAAAGAAGAGAATGCACAGCCAAAGTCATAGAGGTTTCCGTTAGAAAGAACCAGTGGAACAGTCTCTTAAGAATGTGTCAGAGAGCTCCCAGAAGGAAGTGTGCAGTGCTGCCATTTTACAACTGTACCTGTCAAAGCCAGCCTTCCCGGGGGATGAGGAACTTCCAGCTATGGCTGAGTACAGATATTCCCCCAAATCCTCTAGAAATATTGGTATCATTGACAAAAGTAGTCATTTCACACTCTGGCAATCAGCCAAAGACATGTGACAACCCAAGAAATGTATTCAGAGTGTTGAATTTTGGGCAAAAATAGTGGAATTCTTTGGTGTTTTGGGTAGAGGCAGAGTCAAATCATTGGCTACCTATGCAGACATATGGGTGACCTTTAGGAAGCCAAGCTTACAAATAAAAGAATATTAAAACAAAAGTTGGCTAATACATCACTGTCCACGTTTTTCCTATCTCACATCTTTAGCCAAGAGAAGTAAGAAGCAAATGGCAAATGGAACAAGAATCTTCAAGGAAGAACAAAATTAGAACCCAAATTTGCTACAACCAATGATCTGAAATGCCCAATTTTCAAAAATAAATTACAAGATACAAACAATAAAGCATGACCCATGTGTGAGAAAAAATACAGTAAATGGAAATCATCTTGGGTGTCCTCAAATGCTGGATTTAGTAGACAAAGACTTAAAATAAGTTACTACAAATACATTTAAGAAAACAGTGTTTGAGAATCAAAGGGAAGAATGACAACAATGGATTAACAAATGGTGTTTCTCAATTTGGACACAGAAATTAATAAAAATATTTCCAAATGAAAATGCTTGAGTTGGAAAGTACAACCAAAATGAAAAATTCACTGGAAAGATGCAGTAGAACTTAGCAGATGGCAGAAGAAAACAATCAGTAAATGTAAGCGTAGATCAGTAGAAATTAAGAGTCTGATGAACAGAAAGAAGAAAAGTTAATGGACCCTCAGAAACCTGTAAAACAACAAAAATTATGCCAATAGTAGGAATTCCAGGAGAAAGGAGATTTTAAGACAGGAAAAAATTGAAGAGAACAACATTAAATTTCCGATATTTGATAAATTTTAAAATCTATTGATCCAAGAAGTTCAACAGAATTGTGGGGCAAAGAAAGAAATTAATTCCTAGACAGTCATAGTCAAGTTTATAGAACACAAAGAAAAAATATTAAAAGGAGTGAAAGCAAAATGACCCATCACACATAGAAAACATCAATATGAGTAATGCTGGACTTCTCACTGGAGAAAACGGAAGACAGAAAATAGTGAAATAACATTCCAAGGGCTAAAAATATTGTTAACCAATAATTGTATATTCAGCAAAATATTCTTCAAAAATGTAGGCAGAATTATCCCCAAAACATAGTTCTAAAAAAAGAAATCAAAATGGCACAGTTAACAACATATTTAACAAAGTAGTCCAAGAGGTATAGAAACACAGAAAAAAATACCAAATAATAATCTCATATCCAACCTTAAAAATAAGTATGTTAAATATGAGTGGTCTAAAAAGCTAATACAAAGACAGAGACTATAAGGCTGTATTTAAAAAGCAAAGCTCAACTACATGCCACCTACAAAAAATACATCTTTACATTCAGACACAAATAGATTGAAAACAAAACGACAGAAAACAATATACCATGTAAACAATTCCGCAGGAGAACTGGAGTAGATTATACTAATGTCAGATAAAGGATCTTTTGAAGTAGATATAGCATTAGAGACAAAAAATATTTTACAAAGATAAAATGTATATGCAGATATACATATAATAAATAATAACACAATACCAAAATCCACAAAGTAAAATGAAGACTGAAAGGGAGAATAGAAAATTAAACATTGGTAGTAGATTTCAATATTCTAGTTTCAATAATTGATCATGTCACTAGACAGTAAATCAGCAAGGATGTATAAAATGTGAACAATCCTATCACCCAACTTCACATCACCAACGTTTTGTGTGTGTGTGTGTGTGTGTGTGTGTGTGTGTGTGTGTGTGTGCGCGCGCGCGCGCGCACGCATCTGCCATGGAGTGAAGTGTCCCCTCCCAAACTCTGGTGTTACCAATGAAATAGTACTAACAAATGGGGACTTTACGAGGTGATTAGGTCACAAGGGCTCCTCCTTTATGAAAAGAATTAGATCCTTATTAAATAAAACAAACCAAAAAAAAAATCCTTCATGCAACATTTGGCAAGGTTCCCCTTTCTGCCTTCTATCACATGAGAATACAGCATTCTGCCACTCCAGGGGCTGCAACCCTCATGATACAGCCCAAACCCTCCAGTATCATGATCTCGGACATCCCAGCCTCCAGAACTGAGAGAAAATAAATTTCTACTGTTTTTTTTTTTTTTTTTGGCACCGGGGATCGAACTCACAACCTCACGCCTGCCAGACAGATGCTAAAGCCACTGAGGCAAACTCCCAACCCTAAATTTC
>RJWM01014894.1:0-27518 GCA_004363535.1 Dasyprocta punctata
AAATTCAACTGGAACCAGAAGAGACCTAGAATAGCAAAGGCAATTCTGGGCAACAAAGGTAAGGCAGGAAGCATCACAATCTCTGACCTGAAGCTATACTACAAAGCTACTGTGATAAAATCAGCATGGTATGGAATCAAAACAGACCTGAAGATCAATGGAATAGACTAGAAGATACAGCCACAACTACAAACACACTCAGCCACCTCATCTTTGACAAAGGGGCCAAACATGTATATTGGAAGAATGATAGCCTCTTTAATAGTGATGCTGGAAAAGCTAGCTTTCCATATGCTGGATAGTAGCACTAGATCCATGTCTATCACCATGCACTAAAATAAAGTCAAAATGGATCCAAGATCTGAAGATTAAAATAGAGACATTAAATTTGCTGGAAGAGAAAGTTGGTAAAAATTTTGATGACATGGGAGTAGGCAGACAGTTCATGAACAAAAATCAAACTGCTTGGGAAATACTTCCCAGATTCAACAACTGGGATCTTGTCTTATTAAAAAGTTTTTGCACATCAAAGGAAATCTGCAACAGAGTGAAAAGAAAACCCATGAACTGGGAAAATATCTTAGCCAATTGTCCATCAGACAAAGGACTTCTATCTAAAATATATAAAGAATTAAAAGAAATCAGACCCCTAAAATTCAAAGGCCCAGTCCAAAAATGGGCATCTGAGATGAATACACACTTCTCAGAGAAAGAAATACAAGTGGCAAATAAATCTATGAAAAAATGTTCAACATCAATGGTCATTCAGGAAATGCAAATTAAAACAACACTGAGATTCCATCTCACTCCAGAAACAATGGCCAATGTTAAAAAACCAACCAGCAACAAATGCTGGAGGGGCTGTGGGGAAAAGGAATTCTTCTCCAGTGTTGGTGGGAGTGTAGACTGGTGCAACCACTGTGGAAGTCAGTGTGGAGATTCCTCAAGAAGCTAGGATTAGAGATCCCATTCAACCCAGCTATCCCTCTTCTGGGCATTTCCCCAGAATTGAAAACATCATACCACAGTGATGTTTGTGCACCCATATTTATGGCAACCCAATTTGTAATAGCCAGATCTTGGAAACAACCCAAGTGCCCACCAATCAAAGAATGGATAAAAAAGATGTGATATTTTTATACAATGGCGTACTACTCAGCTATTAAGAAAGATTGCACTGAAACTTTTGTAAGTAAATGAACACGACTTGAGACTATACTCATAAGTGAGATAATTCAGACCCACATGTGTAAATACCGTATTGTTTCCCTAGTGTAAGAAACTGAAAAAGTATATATGATTCAAAATCTATAATAAATACTAGGTAATGGTAAAAAACAGCTCAAAGAGCAAAAGTAATTGGGAAGGGAAAAGGGGGAAAGAGGGAAGGGAAAAGGAAAAGATATAAATCTGAGGGAAGGGAAAAGGAAAAGATATAAATCTGTATATATGTATATGTAAAATGACTAAAATGAACATGCTGCTGAATGTATTAGTTATTGAGAAAGAACAATTAATACTCATATGATTTGATCAATTTTACATGTCTATATCTGTTAATGTAAACAACCATTTTGAAGATAACGAAATGCAATATTGCAACCATTGTCAAGTTTCTATCATCCTGTTTTGTAAACCTGCAATGTTACTGTTGTGCATTTACTCTCTTCATTGGTTTGCCTCTTTTGCTTTTTGTCTTTCTTATATGTGTCTTTTTTTTCTCTTAAATAAAAAAAGGGCTTATGGTCTAACCATAAATAGAAAAAAATGAAATGTCTGTTGAACCTTATCTAAAGTCCCTCAATCTATTATTTTAATTAAAATATTTTAAAATTATTGAGAGTAAATTGTAAATTTTAAAAGATAGGGCTAGAGGCTGATTCTCTAAATTTAATTTTATATCTAGAAAGATATTTATAATGATAATCTCAAGATTATTTCATATTAGATCAAAGTATTAAAAATGTATTAAATGGCTTCATAAAGAGTCCACCAGCTTGTTTTAAAACTTAAAAATTTTCAAGTGTGGTGGTGCATGCCTGTAATCCCAGGACTTGGGAGGCTGAGGTAGGAGGATCGCCAAGAGGTCAAGGCCAGCCTGGGCTACATAGTAAGTCCAAGGCCAGCCTGAACTACATAGCAAGACCCTGTGTCAATAAAAGTAAAACAAAATTTTACCCTTCATAGCAAAATAAGAAAATATGATATAATTATATAGCATTACTTTTGCCCATTATTATATGCATTCATTGAAAAATATTTACTGGTTCTGTATTTATGCATTTGGCTTAGCTCTTTTTAACTGAAGCTCCTTTGGAGAGAGACATAGTCTTACTGATCCTTGTATTCTCAGCAAGCTTGACATAGGACTTGAGACCACACTTTTAATAGATGTTTCTGACTGACATTGAATTGGTGCCAGGACTCAAGCTTGAAGACGATACCTGATTATTGTTGGTTTGGGAGAGATATATCCGCAATGTTGGGTGTGGCCTTCCACTGTGTTATTACTATCTTTGATAAAAGGTAAGAAAAAGAATTATGTAGATGACACCAAATGGTGAGTGGGAATTAGAATTTTAAATAACTTTGAAAAATTAAATGATACAGAATATAATACTAAGGTGAACATCATGTAAATTTCTCCACCTTGGAAGTTTAAAGTGCATTTAGAGAACATCTAATCCAACTCCACTCACTTTATGACCCAGAAAGATAAAATGGTTGCTGAAAGTAGCACACTGAAGTAGTGGTAGAGCCTGCATGCCTGAGTCACAGCCAGTGCTGTTTTCACTATATCACATTATTAAGTTTCAGATTTAACAAGTATTTTCACTAAACACCAACACATAGGACAAATTCATGTATTGGTACAAATCATGGCAGGTGAACAGAGTTGTGCAGAGGACCACATAGATGCCAAGGATCAATCTATTTCTTTTCTCTTTTTGGTTATAAAATGGGAGTGCTGTTTACTGAGTATTAGAAACTGCAAATTTCTTTTTTAATTTTCTTGTTTCTTTTCATTTACTCTGTTCTTATCACTTAGGCTGAATTATTCTTAAAGCACAGCTCTACTCATTACTTCCTTCTCACAGGCCTCTGGTCAACTACTAATTAAATTCAAAGAACTATTATAGACTACAACAATATTCTATCCTAACTTTATGATCTTCCATTGTTTACTATATGTGCATGATATAGATGTAGCACTATGACCAGCTCCAGCCCTCGTTTTGTTTCATCTTCTTTCCTCAAGCCATATTGCCATTTATGAAATGCCCTTTGTCTGTATTGATATGAGATGGACTTCTAATCATCTTTGGACAAATTCTTACATCATATTCTCCATAAAAACTTTACTGTCCTCTGTACTACTGTGATATACTAATCATATTATAAGGAATGTTATTAGCTACTTCTGTGTTAATTCTCTGCCAGATCTTTGGAAATTGAGACCAAGGCTCTGCCTATGATAGACTGACTTTCTACTAAAAGAAAACACAGATATACTGCTTGTGTGACAGCAGTATATAAATACAGAGAATAGGAATAGTAAATTATGTGTGTGTTAGCAAAGGCTTCAAAAAAGAGAGAAGAGGATGACAAGTGGAGAGGATCATTCTAGGCCAGAGTGTGAATGTAGAATGAATGAGGCATGGGGGTGTGAAATAGCCTGTCATACTTAGGGAACATTTGATTAATATTTCTGAAATATAAGATGGTGGGTGTACTTGTATGCATGTGTGTGTGTGATTGAACTATTAGATTTAAAACTGTGGATTAGATTGGGACAAAATGTGAGAACTAGGTCATAGGGTCTAATATACTACTGTAGAGGATTCAAATTAGTGTGCAAGTTTAGTAATGGGGAGATACTAGAAGAGGTAGAATGAGAAAAGAATACTGGCACATAAAGGAGAAAGAAAGTGCAGCTGCATAATAGAAGTTGCTCATCCCCGTGAGACTTAATTTTCTTAATGAAGTAAGAGACAATGTTATCTGTTGTGAAAGGAGGCCTGAGAGTCAAATTCTGACACATTCAATGAATTGAGGGGGAGCAATAACTAGTAAATCAATAAATAGTGACATTAGTAGGGATGATTTGAGACTAACATAGATGAATGACTTTTTGTATTATGGCTTTTACAAAAGAGTAATTGTTTAGAAGTGGCACCAGTGAGCCAGAAGACAGTAAACAAACTCTGTATCTCATAGTACATAGGAGGTAGAAAAACTTATCTTTAATGGCAAGAACCAAGTGTCTTAAGGCAAAGAAAGTGGGAAAATTCTTTGCAGAGGCTTAGAATGTGGGAGAACTTGCTCAAAATGGTAAGAGTTTTGGAGGACACACAGAAGAAAGAGTTGGTTGAAAGGTTAGATGTGGAAGGAAGGATTAGGAAGAAGGAAACCTAGGGTATTCTTAGAATGTTAGAACCTTGGAGAACATTTACTCATGACGTTGGATTGTTCAATTACAGAATTAAATTTTCTGTTTCTACTTACTTTTTTTCTTTCTCATCTTACTTCTAGTAAATTGTGATTTGCCCAATCCCCACTGCTGAATTATAGACTTCACAAAAAAAAATCAGAGTTAATAAATATATATAGTTTCTACAGAACCTAAGAAGGAGCATTATACATGGTGTTCAATAAAAGTGTTGAATCAGACCAATTCCTCTAAAAATTGTTTTGTAGAAACTTAAATACCACGTGGTTTTTCATATATGAAAAACTCAAAGTATAAATAATTGTAAAAGCAAAATAAAAGACAGATAATAGGAAACAGGGAGAGAATATTTTGTTAATGCATGGGGGCCAAGAGATGGAGGGAGGCAAGATGGAGGGATGGGGAAGAGTAAGTAAAAAGAATTGAGATGTGTTATGTATACGTCCCAACTCCCCACAGTAAATGTAATCATGTATTGCAAGCATGTACTAATAAAAATAAAAATTGCTTTCTCAAGGTACATTAGATCTATAGCGCATTTATTATATTACTTTCTTGTTTTTTCTTTGGTTTAACTCTTAAAAAAATCAGGGATTTTTTCAGAACATTCTACCAAAGCAAAAACTTGATAAGCACAACTTTGTACGAGAGCAAAATTTAACATATTTCTTTCCCATCCAATCAAAGTTATACATAAGTATGACAGATAAATTATGATTTGATGTGTATCAGTTGAAAATGAGGCTAGTAGGTTTAATTAAATTTCAAGTTTCTTGAAAGCAGGTATTATATCTTGACATCTCCTTCAGTGATTTTTACTTCCCTTTGTACTTCTCCATTTTTCCTCTACAGTTGTTATTATAATGTTTCACGTATACAGCAGGAACACAGTGAATGGATGGTGATATTTTATTCTCTTTTTTAAAGAAAATTATATTATTGACCTATATCATTACAATGTGATCTTTGATATTTCAAGAATAAGTCCTAGCTTGAGGCAGAAATGGTCTTTGTGATCTTGCTCCAGTGTACTTTTACGTGTGAAAAACCTGAAATCTGGGGATGGAAGTGGGGTGATGACTTGCTGAAGAATACTAATATGAAACTAATGAAAAAGTGGGGGAGAATCCAGGAGTTATGACACCAGAGCAGTTCTGCTGTCACACTACTCTCCCTGTTCTCACTCTTCTCTCAGATCTGTCTTCATTAATGACCTATTTTTCAAGTAGTCCACTTGAGGTCATCAGTGCCTCCAAAATCTGTTAAATACTTACATGTCATTTATTTGACTTTTACATGGATGACTCGAATCTCTGTCTTAGACATAAACTACTTACCTAATTTTCAATTGCCTATTATATTTCTCTACTTGAATCACATGACTTTTTTCTTAATTCCAACATCTATCCTTTCCAAATTAACTTCCACAACTAGCTTCTATGTTGTTTCATTGTCATTAATAGTTTTCTAGTCACCCAAGCATAGAACCTGGCAGTTATTTTTGACATCAGACACCTTATCTTACATGCATCATTAAGTTCTGTTGATTCTTATTTTGCCACACATCTTTTTTTTTTGCAATTTTTATTTTAAAGAGAATAAAACCAAGAAAAATAAAACATATAAAGCCAGTCAAAACAAAACAGTGTAAGTAATACAGGACTTCAAAACAAGGTAATAGGAAATCAATAATGGTTACCATAATGCCTCTTGCTGTCTTCAAAATAACTGCCCATAACTTCAGACATAGTAAAAATTGAACAAAACAGAACAGAATGGAACTAATAAAAATAAAACAACAAACGCAATAAAGGACTTCAAAATAAGATAATAGTAAATCCAAAATGGCTGCCATAGTATATCCTGCTATCTTTGAAATAACTGCTCGTGCCATTGGATATCATAAAATCAAGCCAGACAAAACAGAATAAAATCAAAACAAACAAAATAATGAAAATGATACGGGACTTCAAAACAAGATAATAGGGAATTAGCATTGGCTACCACCTTCAGAAGGAGATCCCCCATAGATGTTACATTGTGTATTGTTATCCTCTGAATAGATGATCAGACTACTGGCTTTAGGCTTGCAAAGTAAGTGAAACACTAAACACTACAAGAATTAAGTTGTATTTTACCTCAATAGCTATCATCACAGTCTGTTTCTCCAGACCAGCTGGTTGCTTACAGGCTCGGGGGTGGGGGGGGACTTGATTCTTTTTGTCCCCAGCTTGCTTGCCAGAAGGGGCTGGCATCTGTTTCTCCCCGCAGCTGCCTGTGCATGGTGCCAACTCACAGAGAAGGCTTGGCTTCTTGTTGGCTTCTTGTTCTCCTCCCCCACAGTCTGCAAATGGTGTTGACTCACAGGAAAAGTTTCTCCCCTGAGCAGCCCCCTCATGGCACCCACTCACAGGGAGAGCTTGGTTTCTTGTTGGCTTCTTGTTCTCCTCCCCCACAGTCTGCAAATGACACTAACTCATGGGAAAATGCTGGTGTCTGGCTCTTCCCCCAGTGGCCTGCTCATGGCACCCACTCACAGGGAGGGTTTGACTTCTTGTTGACTTGTTGTTCTCCTCACCCACAGTCCACCAATGGTGCTGACTCATGGGAAAAAGTTGGTGTCTGGTTCTTTCCCCAGCAGCCCGTTCATGGCACCTACTCGCAGGTGGGGGCTTGGCTTCTTGTTGGCTTCTTGTTCTCCTCCCCTACAGTTCGTGCATGGGGCTGACTCACAGGAAAAGGCTGGCATGTTGTTCTCCCCACAGCAGCCCATGCATGGCCTTGCCATACATCTTGACTATCTCTCTTTTACCAACTTAGTTCAAGATCCTTATCTCATTGTGTGTCAACCACTTGAAGATACTTGAACTGTATATCGTTTTTACAAAGAGGTAAACTTGAGAAATTTCTACTTATGCATTAAGATGCAGGTTGATGGTATGATTCTCTATGAATCTGCCATGTTCATGGTTCTACTATTTATTACAATGCTGTTATTACTCTTTTTGTTTATCTGTCTCATTCAGGAAGTGAGCCCATTGATGGCAAAGGGTGTTGTATTCATTTTTCTTTCTTTCAATTGGGAAACTTGAGTAACTTTGTGGTTTTAAGTGCTTTTGAATAACAATGCCTAGGAGATGGAGGGAGGAGCATGTTTTTGGTGTGGAAACTTGAGACTTCCTGTGCAGGAATATAAATAATTGCATAAAGTAGAAGTGAAATGTGGACACTTCCAGGAGGGAAGAGTCTATTATAAAGAAACTCAAGGAGCTAAAAAAGAGTGCAGAGGACCATGACTCATGAATCAATGCTTTAAAAGTCACTAAGACGAAATGAAAGGGAGTGGAGCAGATTTAATCCACACATTGAGCAGGAAGGGAAGGTAAAGAGTTTAAAATAAAGAAGGCATCAGTGGTCTGGTGAAGCTGGGGGAGAGTTCAAAAGTGATATTGGTCAGAGACTAATGAAAACTCAAAGACCTAAGAATGTGTTTGACTAAGAGCCTGGGTGGAACTGATGTTTTTTTTTGTTTGTTTGTTCTTTTTTAGTTGAACTAACAAAAGAGATTAAGAGATTAAACCAGTATCTGGATGAAGATTAATTATTCCATTAAGTCGAATGCTTCCCCAATATTTCCTGTGCCTTTCTAGTAAGTGCTGGCATGTACTGGAAGGTCTGTTTGAGTTGGAGGACTGCCATCAGGGGTGAGGTGAAAAGGGTAGGGTTAAAGCAGAAAAGGAAGTGGGAGAGGCTGAAACTCAGAGCTCAGCCTCCAAAGGCAACTACTGTCTCCACTTCTGCTGAGCAGAGGCAAGATGTAGGAAACTTAGATTTTATGAGGGGGCAGCTTAGTGGAGCCTCCCATTTTTATTTGATTTAGACACCAATTACCTCTTTATTTCTCTCCCTGTAGCCTATTGTCAAATGAAAAGAAGTTTGTTGTGCTGTTTACCCTGTAAGTTTGAGATCAAAGAGCTTAGGGAGAATGTTGTGTGAATCATTTAATACAGATGTTCCTTGGTATTTGTTGGATAGGCATGCATATGAATAGAATAATCAGTAAACTTGAGTAGTCTGTAAACTGTTAACCACTATACAGATAAGCATTTTTATTATTTTCTTTCCAGCTCATATGAGGGTCAGTTCATGTCTAATTTTCTGATATTGACCTTGACCACCCTATCCTACCCTCAGCTCTCTCTTTGAATTTGTATTATGTTTGTTATCTATACCAACCATATAGCAATCAGTATTCTACTACCCTGTATTACATTTTATTAGCATGAAGGAATCTTATCTCCCTGGGCAGTTTGTGAACTTCCCTTGGACAGGAAGAACAAATCCAGTAATTTTTCAATCCCAAAGTTTAGCATTTAACAGCATTTTGCCCTTAGAAAAATATGTAATAAGTATTTATTGAGTGACCTGTTGTTGACTGATTAGAGCAAAGATACCCAACCTCTATGGAAATTTAACCTATATACAGCCAAGCTTGTACTAATTATTTCAGTGGCTTTCCTCCATGGTAGTAAGTAAAAGAACTTGGTGTGGGAGGTAGACAGATTCTTCAACTATCACCGTAGCCCTATCATTACAATAAGTAGTTTTCTTACTTGGTATTTCAAAATGCACTTATTCTTACTGGTAGTAAAATCTAAGGGGTGATGATAATGCATATTTGAAAATGCTCAGATGTTTCTTCTGCAGTAGTTTATTCCACTTAAAGGGAGAACATCATATTCATAAAATTAGGTCAAATTTGTTGTCAGACAGTTGGAATTCAAACACAGGACACTGTCAAGCCCAAAAGGCATTCCAAGCTAATGACACAGTGTGTCCATTTGCATAGTGCTGTGCCACACACACAGTATTCAGATTAAAGTGATACGTAAGACAGACTTCAATTGAAGTGGATGTCATAAAAAGGCAATAGAGACCTTAATGAGTGTATGAGTGTAGGTGTAGGTATATGGTGGGAGGAGAGTTTGGGGAGTAGAAATATGCTATGAGTTGGGCATCCTGGGGCACGCCTATAACCCTAGCACTTGGGAGGCCAAGGCAGGAGAATTGCTGCTAGTTCAAGACCAGTTTGAGCTACAAAGTGAGTTCAAGGCCAGCCTGAACTGCATAGTGAGACCCCACCTCAAAAAGAAAAAAGTTACAAAAAACCTATATACTTTCGAATGTTTTATAGGAACTACCTATGGGGCCTCTCTTCTTCCAAGGATACTTGTATAAGTCTCTACTTAATTATCAGAAACTTGCAATGTCCTGAATTTGTGAGGATATTGCTCACAGCTGAATCTGTGGCCTGCCTTTAACTTCTTCACATACAGATGCCTAGATCTTGGGAGCAAGATAATGATTCTGTAGATGATAGCTTTTTATTGAAGGACTTTTGCCCTAAGTAAGAATTAAAATTTAGATTAAGCATAATGGTTAACCAATTTGGAATGAGAAGGAACTTTAAATATCTCATGAGGTTTGGAGACTTCCTTGGAATTTTGGAATAAGTATATAAGACATGTCAGGAATGTTTGAGTGTTGCTATTGTTACTTCAATTTCACTTTTCCTGTTGAATTCATGATAACACAAAAATAAGCCGATGTAAAAACAAAGGCTATTAACATGCTAAATGAGAAATTTTAATGAGTCATACTTAGGATAGCTCAAAATGTGATTCCAAACTGGAGTTTTCTTTCCTTTTAGGGAAAGAGGATTGATTAATAAAAAAGAAAACCTGAATGTTCTAGGTGATTTTTGTACTGATTTGACCTCTTTTTGTTTTTCCATCAGTTACTTTAAGTGGGAACTCAATTGTCTGGCAATTATTGATTCCCCAAGCACTAAGGTTAGATAACAGCATTCTATTCATTGAAAGAGAAATCAAGTATGTGCTTATATGCCAACAGACCATATCTACCCTTTTTCTTTTTTCCTTGTTTCAGCAAAGGCCTCTCCCTAACTTCAGCCAAAATTTTAAAGACTTTTCTTTCTCTTTTCTCCCACATGTATGTACTCCTCTCCCAAATTCAGAAGGACTGGTGGGGAGAAATCATGATGGGACAGAGTGAAAATGTGATAGATTAGATAAACAGGATAGAAGAGTAGAATGCAACTTATATTTAAAAAGTGACCTTCACTACTAACAGATGAGAAATTTAATTTTTAAAAATTTTTATTAGTACATGTTTACATTATATAATGTTTGCATTCCTTGTGGGGAGTTTGTACACATATATAACACATACAAATTCCTTTCTTCATCTTTTCATCTCTTCCTTCCCCTCCCTCCATCTCTTGATTCCCTTCCTATTTGAGAAACATCTATCTCCCTTTATTTTGCTCTTTATTTGTACTTTGCACTCCTCATATAAGAGAAACTATGGAATATTTAAACTTTTCTGATCTGATTTGTTTAACTTAATATTACAGCTTCATCAGAAAGAACTTTTAGAAGCAAAAGTAATTGTCATTTAAAGGGTTTATCACCAGGATTGTAATATAAATTAATGGGTCTAAGATGTCTGTACTTATTAATTGTATTAAATGACTCCTTTTATTGTCTTTTTTGTAGAAATGAAAATGTTACTACTTTCTGTGAATCTATCAGACTTCTTGGCCATTTTGTTTTCTCTCATCAAGGCAACAAATTGGCATTCTGACTCACAAATCCATCTCTTTTGTAAGATTGACTAATACGCATATTTATCTCAAGAATTTGCTCCTACTTGAGATGGCTTTTTACTAGCCCTCAAATTATACCACATAGATATCTTTGTAACCTGGGGTGAGGGATAGATGTAGCTTTGGGTCACTGTATTTTAGGGAGAGACACATACAATATATATAGGCATATATTCTAGGAGCATTATATCACAACCAAATCTGTGGTTGTATTAAGTGACTTTATGACAGTAGTGAAATATTTGAAATATTGTATTACATTCCACACTTGGTATGAGAAATTGTTTTTATTCTTTTAATCCAAGGAATCAGTGAATAAAAATATGGGTAGTATGTTCACAGAAATGCGGCTTAAATACTGTTTTAGGTATTTTTTTCCTTTCAGAATTGAAACTTGAAGAGGTATTGCAGAACTAGAGACCACCAGAGAACAGGATCTTACTGACAGGTTCTAAGGGTAGGACCAGATTGCTGACTTAGAGTGAGGTATCTGGCCTAGAGGTATAGTGTAGGTAGTAGTAGGTAGCTGGTCACACTCCTTCCACATTTAATTAGTCTTGTTATGTGTTTTAACTTCCTAGAATAAATGAACTTCAAACAAAACCCTTTGGATGGTAGTTTGAATTATCAAGTTGTTTTCATAATTATCATTTTAAGAGACTTAGAAAATACACCTATCATTCTATTCTGTTCTGTTTTGTTTCATTTTTACTATGTCTGAAGGTATCTGTAGCTATTTTGAAGACAACAAAAGGCATTATGGTAATCATTGTTGATTTTGTCTTGTTTTGAAGTCCTTTGTAACTTACACTGGTTTGTTTTGATTGGCTTTATTCTGTTTTATGTTGCTTGGTTTTATTCTCTTTAAAACAAAAAATGCTAGAAAATATTCCATCAGCACAGTGCTGCATTTGATATACAAAGAATATAAGAAATACTGATGTTCAATAACTTGTTAGAAAGTATAACAAATGGTGCTTGGGAAAACTGGTTACACACATGCAGAAGATCTAGACCATATTTGTCACCATGTACCAAAATAAACTGAACATCTATTCATGATGAAATTCATGAAGAAAATAGATTAAAAAAGACCTTATCTCAATCTGATAAAAGCCATTTATGACAAACCTACTACCAACATCATTTTATATGGGGAAAAGCTGAGAGCTTTCCCTCTAAAATGGGGAACAAGACAAAGATGTCCACTATCACCACTCCTGTTCAACATAGTACTTGAAACATTAGCTGGAGAAAACAAGCATGAGAAGAAACAAAAGATATACACATAGGAAAGTAATAAGTCAAATTATCACTATTTGTAGATGATACAATCCTCTACATAGAAGGGCCAAAAGCTTCCATCAAAAGACTTCTGGAATTAATAACAATACTCAGCAATGCTTCAGGATACAAAATCAACACAAAAATCATTAGTGTTTTTGTACATTAGTAGTGATAGCACTGAGAAAGAAATTGGAGAAACAATACCTTTCACAATAGCATTAAGAAAAATCAAATACTTAGGAATTAACCTAATCAAGGAAATGAAATGCTTCTACAGCAAGAACTAAAGTACTCTGAAAACAAAGATTGATGAAGACATCAGAAAATGGAAAGATACTCCTTGGTTCTAGATAAGCAAAACCGATATTGTCAAAATGGCCATACTTCCAAAACTGATCTATCTCTCTCTTTATATATATTTAGTGCAATTTCAATCAATACCAACAGCATTACTTACAGAACTAAAGAAAACAATCTTGAAATTCATATGGAACCAAACCAAAAGAGACCCTAGACTAGCAAGAGCAATTCTGGGCAACAAGAGCAAAACAGGAGGCATCGTAATCCTGGATTTCAAGCTATATTATTAAACTACCATGAAAAAATTATCATGGTATTAGCATGAAAACAGACATGTAGATCAATGGAACAGAATAGAGGATGTAGAAACAACCTCAGACATGTTCATCCATCTGAATGTGTTGACATTGCACATTTTAGTCCTTGGTCATCTCTTTTATTTTTTTCACTAAACAAATTTTTATTTGTTTTATAACTTTGGCTATCATAGTCTTCAGATTTAACTTTGGTTCCCACATCTTACCTATCAGTCACATTTGGTATCATTATTTTCTAACCAATCATTATGCATTTCTCCTTGAGTTGTTGCCATCACTTGAAACTCAACACTTCAAAATCAGGACTCATTATGTCCTAAAATTGTTACTTCCTCTTTAAGATACCAATTTCTCTGGTGAATAATGATAATACTGCCCAGTTCCCACAGGTTTGAAATTTCAGAGATGTCCACAATATCTGCATCTAATCACTCACAAACTTCTATTTATTCTTCTTTTTAAATGTCTCTTGAGTGCCACTCAATTCTATTTCTCACATCATTAGCCTAACCTAGAGTCGCATAAACTTCTCCTTTCTCTTTCCAGCTCCAGTTTTCACTAAATGCAGTAAAGTTGATAAAATCCTGCAACATTCACCTACTCAAAATGTTTTCCCATTAAGTCTTCAGACATTAATAATTTGCTGATAGTTTCCCGTTAGAGAGTGCCTGAAATTCAGTGTCTAATAAAATTTGACCTTAGATTACCATTCAAATTTACTTTCTGTTACTCTGCAGCTCAATGCCTTTGCCCTAACCAGATCAAGCTCCTTGGTGTACCTTGCAGGTGTTAAGCTCATTCTTGGCATAGTTTATTTCTGACATAATTTCTGTGTATAGAATTGAATTCAAACAACTTATTTTTAGTTATTTCCTATAAACTTGGCACATATGCTCAGCACAGTCACAAATCCCAGATATTCTTTTAAATCCATTTTATTTTGTCTCCTCTTTGAAACTTTCCATTTAGCCTGTCTTTGTTCTCTGAACTCTGTGCCATTTAAAAAACGACATTGGTTTATAGTCTCATACTTTTTATGTTCTCTTGGTCTTTTAGTTCTACTAACACTGCACATTTCCCAAAAGGAGGGATTATGTCTTACCTTACTTTGTGTCACATATTCTATTGAGTTTGATTAATACTTGTTTAACTGGATTACAACATATTTTAGATATTTCAATAAGAACATGAGAAATAGTGAAATGCATTAAAATGGAATTCTATGCAGAACTAGGTTAATTGGGTAATTATGAAGGTTATCTTTCATAATATCAAATACACAAAAATTACCCATGTATTTTAAGAATAGTCCTTTCCCTTTAGAATTCCTTATTGCCAAGCAATGATCCTGAAAATTTATAATTTTCTTTGCAGTAGAAGAATCTTGCTTTTATCTTATAGGTATGAGGGAGAAAGTAGTAGAAAGTGAGAATTGATGATTCTGGATTAGGAAGATACTGGTATATTAGATTCAGCTTTGACTCAATCTGTTTGGGCTAGCTGAGTCCCTGCTTAACTTATTTTATTTGCAGGAACTGATTAGCTGGTATGGCCAATATTGAGAGAAATTGAGGACCGGTTTCTAAGAAAATTGGTACAAATATGATATTCATGCTTATTTACTTATTAAGTAGAAAAAGGTGGCTTTTAGTTCTAATTTGGCTATTAACAATAAAACAATGACAAGCCGGGCATGGTGGCTCATGCCTGTAATCCCAGCACTCGGGAGGCTGAGGCAAGAGGATCATTGCAAGTTTGAGACCAGTCTGGGCTATGAAGTGAGCTCAAGGCTAGCCTGAACTGCATAAGGAGATCTTGTCTCAAAAACACAACAAAACCAAACCAAACCCAGGAAAACAATGACAAAATAAATTTGAATGACTGAAACTTGTAAACATAAAATTGTCTATAAATAAATTTCATTAATATATTTAAAATATCATGCAGTTCACTATATTTTATAATACATTAAGAAATACAAATATTATTTTATTTAAAATAATGAACAAAGAATTTCAGTTTAGTTATACTTTCTTTTTGAATAATAACCTACTAAATATATGGTATATCATCTCTCTGGATTTCAAAACAATTTCAGAACACTGGAAACAGAAGCATTGAAATCAAAGAGGTGGGCCTCACCAGTCAATTTGTTTACCCTTAAAAACAGCTTCCTTGATGCTAAGTAGAAGAAACGCTGCTGATCAAAGATTTTGATAAAAATAAAATTGGCTTTGTGTTAACTTTGTCTGTGTCAGATATGTCTAAGTTACAAAACAAATCATACAATTTTCTTAAACTCACTAATAGTTTGAAAGAGCTTTCTTTTCTTTTGAAGTCTCTAGCCACAGCTTGCCAATTTCTAGTTGTGTGATGTGTTTCAAGAAAATATTTTAAACTGTTTGAGTCTCTTTTCTATTTTTCCAGAGAGAGAGAGAGAGAGAGAGAGAGAGAGAGAGAGAGAGAGAGAGAATGAAAGAAAGAAAGGGAGAAAGAAAGAGAGAAAGAAAGAGAAAAGAGAGAGAGAAACACTTACCTTGTCTAAATCATGGAATGCTGAAAGGATCAGGGTGTATACTGAGTGTGAAAGGTAGCTTGTGAAAATGCCAAGTCGCTCTTCACTTTTTGGTTTACCTTTAGCAGTCACTATATATTTTCTTTTTATATTGAAGAAAGCTTGCCATTACATTAGAGAAACTCCACTGAATTCCTAAAATAGAATTTTAAAATATACTCTACATTTTCAGACTAATTGCAAAGTCTTGGGGAGTGTCCCCTCTATATTACACCACACTGAGCCCTAAGCAGAAGGAGTGAGCAATACTTGCTGATTGACTGATTAGCTGATCATATCTTTAACCAAGAAATAAAGCAGAAAGAATTCATATTAACAGTTTAATTTAAAGCTATAAAGGCTGATAAATTAACCCCAAATGCTGGGGAGTCTGTTAAACTGAGTTTTATTGGATACTGTTTTGGTACTAGTACTGAAATATCAAATGTCCTTACCTGCTGCCTTCAAGGATCACAGTTTAAGGTTCTTTTTTGCACTTGCTCTCAGAAGCAAGCTCCAAATCTTCAGACAATCCAAACTACTAGTCTTTCAAAGAGGTAACCCTCTTTGGTGAGCTGCAAGTGTAAATCTGGATAGCTATCAGGGTAGTAAAATTGCACTCAATTTGCAGAGTGCTTGCTGTTTAGTCGAGGTTTTTGCAAAGTTGAGTTACTGCTATTTTCAAGAGAGCAGGGCAGGGATATTTGCTCACCAACGTATAAAGATTCTTCTTCCTCTTTCAGATTAGTCCTCAGACTATTTAAAGCACGCCGGAATTTGGCTTCTCTTGTACAAATGGGGGAAGGGAAGGAACGGAGAGGGAGAAAGAATTGAAACTGGAGACTTGTAGGTTGTGTACAAATGAACTTTTATCCCCCAGTTTCAGCAACAGAATTCTCAGGAAGTCATGCAGCTGCTTTCAGATGGGAAACAGGGAAGAGTATGTTTTTTTCAGTTTAGATTTTTATGATTGGAGGGTGGTTAGACTATTTGTAGGGGGAAGGGAGGATAATCCTACTAGCATATGCTAATACAACTGGCCTTATGTGAAACTTAAGCAATATAAATTCCCTCTCTTCTCTCCTCTCCCTCCTCTGTTTCCTCTCCCTCTTCTCCCTCTCCCTCTATTCTCCCTACCATTGACATTTGGGACTCTACATTCTAAAAACTATTTCCCTTTCAGCTGCCTTATGTCAAGAAAAAAATAAGTGACTTAGTTTTGACTTCTCTTCTCAAAAATCTCACAAAAATAAATAGCCTCCACTGGATCAAAAAATTTTTTCCCTATTCTACTGAGGTGGTCTAGAATGATTGGGCTTTCTGTCACTGATCCTGTGGTAGGAATTTAAGGACCAGATAAGTGCTTTTGGTCTTTGGCTGGTCTCTGAGTGGGATGTTCATTGTGTCTTTTGGAAAGGAGGGACGAGCCAACATGGTATGTGTTGATAGGAGTCTGGATTGGACCCTTGATGTTACATATCAAATAGGCAAGAGTGATATAAGTTGGTTACATGAATTATCTTAAGAAGGGGGAAAGGGGAAAGGAAGGAAGGGAAAGGAGAAAAATTCAAGTTAGCTATACTGTTAGTGTCTCTTCATTGAAAAGGAAGATTTGTGCTCCAATATCGATTGGAGAATTTTTTATGCCCATATCTTGTACTCTGAGTAACTACTCTGCAGATGACAATAAGCAATGCATTAACTATTGTTATTCTCCTATTATTTTGTTATGAAGTTATTTTACCTTTTTCCACAAAATTAAACAAAAAAACCATGTCTCTCAAAGATGTAAAGACTTTCATTTTTCAACATTTTAAAATTTTAATCAGATTCTGTATATGTCTTGTTAGATTTACTTATGTATTTAATTTTTTGAGCTTTTTATATGGTATTATTGCATTTTTGTCTTCTACTTATTTGGTATTGATATAGGGGAATGAAATTGCTAACTTACTATATGTCCAGTATGAGTTAATGTTCTCTAAAAGTCAAAGAATGAATTTTAGGAGCAACGGAAGTTAAGAGCAGAATATATTTATCGAGAGAAAGAAAGCTTCTGTCTGAGGGACAGAAGGGGTCCCAAGCGGGTTGCCAAAGACCATCTTTTCTAGGGACTTTTAGAGAGTAAAATCAGGGGGTGAGATGGGTTCAAGGTGGGGAAAAAGGGAACTCACGAGGTGGGCATAAGGTGAGACACATCTATGGCTAACCAATAAGATTTAATTGCTCAGGTAAAATTGATTAGATTGGGGACAAATGGGGAAGTGGGTCACATAGAAAGCAGGCATTCTTAGGGAGCAGTGATTCTTCCAGTAGGGGGTTGGGATGGTGATTCCTGACTTCCTCAGGGTGATAGAGAACTATTTAGAATATCAGTCCTTAGGATATGGGTTCATTTGTTTGTTCTTTGTCTTGAGGCCTGGCCCACAGCAGGAGGTGTGTGTTTCCCCCACAGTTGCAAGGTATCTGGGCTTCTGCACTGGCTCCTTTGAGGACCTAGCTGTGTCTGACTGCCTATAATATTTCTAACTAACTCAGCTGCTTGTAACAGTATCAGTCTATATAAATGTAATTCATTTGTATGTGTTCATGCTATATTCCACAACCTTATTAAAGCACTTTGCGAGTTCCAAAAAAAAAAAGGTTCTATGTGGGGACAGACATAAACATGTTCATTTTAATATGGTGCCATGTTTGATGAACTCATACAACAAGCCCAGCAATGACTTCTGGTCTGTTACCTGCTTTAGGGAAAAAAAGGGGATTTGCTCAAATTTTACTTCTTTCAGGTGCCAGAACTACTTTACAGCCAACCTGGGACCAGCGTTCAAAGGTTCTCTGAATCTTTATCCCCTTTGATGGAATTCTTGGATACGGTGGTTGTGGTGGTGATAATCATGGGGGAAAGATACCATTCAATCACATAAAGGAAGGGATAACATTTAAATTTAGTACTCGACTTTAATTCTACTCTGGAAATTTTTACAAACTAAATTGTCATTTTACCCATTTTTTTCAACTGAGTTTGGAGCCCTAAAGATCTATATGAAAGAGAGACAGAGTAAATTATTACTAATTCTCCAGTCTCAAATGTTAGTTATTTTGAGCTATAGGTATTGAAGAAAAGAGAAAAGGGCTAGATTCTTGAGCTTCAAGATGACACTTTTATAGATGTGGCAGAAAGGAGATGCCCTGTGGCAGTTGTGCGGTCCTCTACTAATTTCCTCCTAAGTGCTTCTCTTTTCCTGAATAATGGGAAGGGCAGTACTCCAATCATCTCCAGATCCCCAAATCTGTCTTTGTGTTGTGCAGCTACATCAATTTATACCATATTTGTTATAATTGACAGTAGGTTTCTTGCCTCCCTCACCTCTCCATCCTTTCTTTTTCTCTTCACTCATTTTCATTACATAGTTATCCTCACATTTTCTGTCATTTCAGGAATGGATGAAGTATCCTGACTGATACTTGTCTACTGACATTGCCCCTCTTTCTCATTTTCCCAGACTATCTCAGTTGCTGCTTTCTTATTGGGATAAAGAAGATAATATAGGAAATAGTGAGAAAAGAGTGGGGATTGTCTTAGTTACTTTTCTCTCATTGCTGAGACAAAATACCTGACACCCAAAATTAGGGAAGGATAGGTTTATTTCTTACAGTTCTTGAGGGTTTCTGTCCATACTTAGTTGGCTCCAAGGCAGCATGGTGTGGCCAGGCTGCCATATGTGGCTGGGCTGCCATACATGGCGGCCACCAAACAGCAAGGCAAACAGGCCAGAGACAGAGTCTTCCTCCCACCCTTACACTGTAACTCAGCTTCAGCCCTGGGCGGGTGCAACACTCACATCGCCAATCCCAGCACTAGACAACAAACCAATAATGAAGGCCAGTCTCGGCCCTGTCTAAATTACATGAGGCCTTTGGGGGATACAGGATCAAACCAATACAGGGATAAAATGTAGTCAGAGGGGGAATTTGCCTTAACAAAGTGAGACTTACATAAAAAGTTAAGGAGTTTTCAATCAGATAGTATTCATACAATAACTACGAGTGAAATGATTCATGGTTTACATGAATTCAGAGCTGAAAGTGGCCTTGAAAAATTATCTTGTTTAGACTTTATATAAAGTTTAAATTTATGAGGGAAAGGCATAGCTAATTTATTACTGTGTCCCAAGGTGTTTGTTCAGTGCACTGTTTTATTTAAAAAATAATTCTATTTCAACTCTCTCAAATCATAGATGAGAGAACAGGATAGAGAGAAAGAAGCTCTCTCAAGATGTATTCATTTTATTACAAAATCCAGAGAAGGGGTCATCTTTTTCTCACAATATTGAAATTCTTCACAAGTCAGTGCTAATGGCATTTTGATAGAATGGACAAAGAATATTATACTCACAGAGTAGATATACACGTACATACACACATACACTTAATCCTAGAAACTGGGATAGCCATGATTCATCTTTTGGTTTAAACTTTTAGAAACCTGGAGACAATGAAGAAAATTATTCTGGTTGTAGAAATGTGGTGCTCACCTATGTCCCTCTTTCAGTTCTAGGCCTACTGTACCCCATGAGTATAAAGCAAGCCTGGGCTATCATTTCTGCAGTGAGGCCACTCTTAACAGAAACAGTGGGTGAGTTTGAATGAATCTTATATAACAGAATAGTATGATCCCCCTGGGAGAGGTAGTACAGATCATCTAAGCCGACACTTCATACATTTTTCTCTGCCATCCACTGTGGTAGCCACTAGATATGTGTGGTTATTTAAACTTAAATGCAAGTTAATAAGATAAAAATACTATGTCTTTGATCACCCTAGCCATGTTGCTAGTGCTCAGTAGTATAGCCACATGTGGATGTGGCTGCTGCATTAAACAACACAGTTTTGCAGCAGATGTTAAAACTAATATCTGGTTTGGAATAAAAGGGCATCACTACTACAAGGTCATGTAATCAAGTACCAACATTTGGAAATGAAACCATGCTTCCAGACTCCTAATCAAGAGTAAACAGATTTATTTCCACCCTCCATGTATTTATTTCTATCTCACTGTGAAGCCATAAGGATGGTTGAGGTGGACTAAGTGTGCATGAATCCATGTTTGGACTTTTACACTTATTTTGGTGGGAAGAAGAAGAATGCATCGGGTTGGCATGGATGAGGGAGCATCTTTGCATGGGTTTGTATAATTCTTGTCTTTCTTTCTTTACACAACCAAAAGAGAAATTATACATAAATGTTAAAAGATAATTAATAATGATAGATTTCAATGTTTATTACCTACTTAGTGTTTTTCTATATGTCCAGCTGGAGATGGGTATGGGGAGGGAGGTGGGCTGGATTGGTGGGTCATTTTGGTAGCTGAGGTGAGAGAGATTCTGTTAGGTTTATGTGGCCAGGAAACCTGCTAATAGCCTTCAAACTCAGGAACTGGGGCAAGTTAAACATGCTCCTTTTCAGTTTTTGCTCCAAGAGAGAGAGGCAGTAATGAAGGAATTGGGTAAGAGCTGTCAGGGAGAGCTAGGCTTCTCTTTAATTAGTGGGATTGTCTACAACAGTTAAAAGGGTATAAAATTTTAGATTTTTCCCAGGAAAGTGAAAGGAAAAGATACTATTTTAGAAATCACCACACTACAAATTCCTAATGAAAGTGCAGCTACACCTAGGTACTCATCTACTAAGAGATATTTTAGGAATTCTTAAGAGTTCTTCAGCTCCTCAAATTTTTTACTACTCAAAACTTCCAAGTATTAGCCTGAAATAGTGTTAAATATGGTTTATGACAAGAGTCCTCTCTTAAATGCCATTAAATTCAGATTTACTAAAGAGAAATGCCCCAAGGTCTGATTCTCATAGAAAAGGTCATTCATGCTTGATAGGAAGAATTTGACATGTAAAGTATACCTTGGGTTATACAATGAAGGTTTTATATAGTGAAAGATAATGTTTACTTTAACAGGTGGATACAGAAGGACTGTTAAGGTTATGGAATCAACTTCCCACTTCCATTCATCACTCAGGTTTAGGAAACATAGAGCCTGTACCTAGTTACAGTTTACCTTGTAACTACAGATGATTTCTAGAGTTCCACAGATTCTGCCTTTATAGAATGCTGGAGCTGGAGAGAACTAGGGAGAGCATCTATTTGTTCTTCTCATTCTACACAAGAGGAGACTTATGATGCAAATTAGCCATAGCTATCTTCAGTGATTGCTGAATAAATAAACTTAAGTGTAACTTTCTCATATTACAGATAAGAAAACAGTCCAGAGAGGCTTTCTCAAGGTGAATTTCTTTTTTAAAAAATACTTCTGATCTTAATGAGTTATTTCATAATATTATGAAAAAATTTCAGTAGAATGATACAAATCTTAGCTCTGTAGAACTAACAATATATCCTCAAAGTACTTAAAGTTAAAAGTCACAAGAATAATATGAGGGAATTTTAAATTTTACAACCACTATGGGGTATTTGAATTTTTCTTTTTACTTTTATTATTTATTTATTTATTTTGTACTGGTAATTGAACTCAGGACCTTGCACTTGCCAGGTAGGCGCTTATGTTGCTGAGATATAACACTGGTCATTGAATTTTTCTTGAAAGTTGATAGAACAAGAAAATTAAAAAATTGGGAATGTAGAAGTTTTAAGCAATGCTGCTGAAAACTTGATCTATTGAATACCCCTAGAGAAAATTTTATAGAAAGTATATTTCTGTCCAGGACACAGGGAATATTTATAAAAATTCAACATAAATTCTAGGAAGCAGAACTCAACAAACATCAAGGAATCAATTTTGTAAAGGTAGGTTCTCAGATAATATTGAAGTAAAATTAGTAATTGATGGAAATTTCCATATATACATTTATTTATTCTCTCTGGGAAATTTAAAAATACTCTTAAATAAATCCTGAAGTAAGAAGCTCATAATCTTGAGAGGGAGCAAAATGAAACATGTTATCACAATACTATGTGTAACAGTAATTCCACAAATGCTAGGGAAGCACATAAGGGTGGAATAAGGTAAGACTTTCTGAAGGAGTTTAGGCATGGATGCAACAATAAATTCTGAGTAGAGGTCAATCAGAGAAGTCACTCCTGCTTTTTATTTTTATTTTTCAAAAATTGCTTATCTGTTTCAAAGTGAATTTTTATGTCACTTTTGGATGTTAGGTCATCATTCTGAATTTTAGTATTTTATTTTAAAATAATGATAATAGTATCAGTTCTGCCTATTTTATTGGAATTTAAAAATCAAATAAAAAAGGAGTCAAACCAGGAACTTGCAAGGATGAGGTAAGAGAATTGTGAGTTCAAAGTCAGCCTGAACTACATAGTGAGACACTGTCAAAAACAAAACAAAACAACAAATAAACAAAAAACAAGAGTCAAGGAAATGCCTTACAAAATATAATACAATAAAATGATTTTATTATCTGTTTTTCATTCTTCCATTAGTGCCTTCTTATATCCAAGATATTATATGACTTATAAATAATTTTTTGAGAGAAATTTGGGCAAATTTGAGATGATTTGGGATGGTGCAAAGTATTATATTCCCAGGGCAGGGAATTATTGCCATTGAGGTTCTAGTTACAGAAACCTACTTTTATATCTGGACTAATTTTCCCATAATGGCTGTACGTGCCAACTGTATTTGTATGTGTTTGCCTTGTGTATGTACATAAGTATGGGAGTATTTTCCAAATGAGAGTTAGAGACTACTGAAGCAGTACTTGTAAAACTGCTTTAGCCACTGGAGATCTCTGGAGGTAAAATGAAAATATTCATTTGACTAGAAATTAGAGTCCTAGGACCTAGGCTTATCACTTAGGACAAAACAAGTCACTTGCACTTTTTGTTTCAGTTTTCCCATTTTTTGTTAAAGAAATTAAAGGGATAATAGTATTCATTCTGGAGATTCACTGGGAATCTAATGCATGTCAAATTACTTGTTAACTACAAGTACCTGTAAAAGCAATTCTCATTTTTGGTTCCTAGTAGCAGGGGACTAGCTAATTGCTAGCCAAGAGGGATATTGATTTAAACATTTGATTGTGAACCTAGTTCTTAATCTACCTTCTATTTTTTTGCTGATACATTTTTGCTTTAAGAAACAAACAGCACTATCCTTGGGTAAAAATTTTGGAGCAAATCGATTATGTTTCCAATGAGCCCATTTCTTTTCCTTTTTTAAAAACACCTGCTTCCTGAGAGAGGGTAGAAGTTAGAAAGAGAAATTATACTCCAAGAGGCTGTATGTCCTAGTATCTAGTTTACAGTTACACTCTGGAGGAAGATCTGGGATGAGTCTTTGTTCTACCATTTAATAATTGTGATATTGGACAAGTGATCAAACCTTTTGGCTTGTCAGATTTAGAATCTGTAATATGGGGACAATAAATACACTATCTTATGGCACTGCTTCATGGCTTAAATGTAGTAGTTCCTGGCATGAATTATGTTTGCAATAAATGCAGTTTTACTTTTGCTCACTTTATGGTTCTTGTGCACTCAGAGTTATATTTTTTCTTTCTTTCTATTACAGCTTGTTTTTTTAAAAAATTATTTTACTTTAAAGAGGATAAAACAAAAAAAAAAGTCAAAACAAACCAGTGTAAGAGATACAGGACTTCAAAACATTACGAAATCAAAGATAGTTACCATAATGCCTTTTGATATCCTCAAAATAGCTGCAGATAATGTCAGACATAGTAAAAATCAAACAGAACAGAATAGAATAGAAACAATCAAAACAAAACAATGAATGCAATAAAGGACTTCAAGATAGGCTAATAGTAAATCCAAAATTGCTACCATAATACACCTTGCTATCTTTAAAATAGCTGCTCCTGTCATCAGATTTGACATAAACAAAACAAAAGAGAATAAACCCCAGCCCAATAAAACAATGGAAATGACATAGGACTCCCAAAATAAGACCATAGGGAATCAACAATGGCTATAACTCTCAGAAGGAGATCCCCCCTAGATGTCACACTGTTTGGCAATATTCTGTGAACCTATGATCAGACCACTGGCCCTAGACATGCAATGATAGTGAAACAACAAAGTACTACATGCATCCAATTGCACTTCACCTCCATAGCTATCATCAAAACCTGTGTTTCTCTGGATAAGCCAGTCACTTATGGTTGTGGGGGGGGGCGGGAGGATTGGTGCTTCTTGTTTGCTAGCCCAAGCACTGGAAGGGGTTGGGGTTTGTCTGTTCCAGTCTGGTGGCAGCCTGCACATGGCACTGATTCCCAGACTGGGCTTGCTTGCTGGTGTGGCATTGTTCTCTCTACCCCTGGTCTGCGAATGGTGCTGACTCACAGGGAGAACCTGGTTTTTTTTTTTCAGCTCGTTTGCAATACATAATGATTATGTTCACTGTAGGGAACTGGTACATGTACATAACACATTTCAATTCTTTTTTCCCCTCTTGCCACCCTTTTTATTTTTCTAGCATCAGATTCATTTATTTAACATGTAAGGCCTTGGGCTAGGGATTTAGCTCAGTGGCTCAAGTGCTTGCCTGGTAAGTGCAAGGTCATGAGTTCAATCCCCAGTACCCACCCCAAAAAAAGACCTTACAAAGTTAGTTATCATATATACAGATTAAAAACCACACTAATAGACCAAAGAACATATTAAACATGGAAGACAATTGTACTAAGGTACACTTTTTGATAAGTTGTCCCCATTGGATCATAACAATTTTTTCCTGTTATCTGTCTTTTATTTTGATATATATATATTTCATATATATATATATGTCATATTTTTATGTGATATTTAAACTTGTGTGTCTGAGTTACTTCACTTAACATTATGTTCTCAAGGTGCATCCATTTTCCTACAAATGACTCAAGGTCTTTATGGTAGAGTAGTACTCCATTATATAGAAATATCCTATTTCTTTTTTTAAATTTTATTTTAAAGAGAATAAAACCAAACAAAATAAAGCAGAATAAAGCCAATCGAAGCAAAACAGTGAAAGTGGTACAGGACTTCAAAACAGGATAACAGGAAATCAACAATGGCTACCATAATGCCTCTTTGTTATCTTCAGAATTATACCTATAACATCAGAAATAATAAAATCAAGAAAAACAATATAGAATAAAATCAATCAAAACAGAGCAGACAAACAAAAAACCAGAACAAAACAAAACAGTGAGAACACACAGAAGGAAACTTGCCATAGTTACTGTATTGCATATTGTTATCCTCTAAATAAATAGACACTCAGACTACTAGCTTTAGGCCAGCAAAGTCAATCAAACAAAATAAGCATTAAGCTGTTTTTGTACCTCAGTTGCTATCAACTCAGATTGTGTTCCTCCAAATCACCTGGTTGCTTACAGCAGAGAGGGATACTTGTCCCCCAGCCCACAGGCTGGCTGGCTCACAGGAAGGGTGAGTTGACTTCTTATTTCTCCTTCTGGGCCCCACATGCTTCTGCTCTCTCATGGGAAGGGCAAATTGGCTTCTTGGTTTTACTCCCAGGCCCCACATGGTTGCCACTGGTTCATGTGTAGGGCTAGTTGGCTTCTTGTTTCTCCTGGACCCCACACATTTGCTGCTAGCTCACAGGAAGGGTGAATTCTATCCCATTTCTTTATGCATTTGTCTGTTGATGAACATATAGACTGTTTCCAAGATTTAGCTATTATGAATTATGCTGCCATAAACATAGATATGTATGTATCATGGTAATATGATGTCTTTAACTCTCTGGGGGAGATACTTAATAGGGGAATAGCTGGGTCAAATGGAATTTCTATTTTAGTTTTTAGAGGAATATCCATACTGATTCCCATAATGGTTGTATCAGTTTATGGTCCCAGCAATGATGAAGAAGGATTCCTTTCTGCCCTCAGCTTCAACCGCATTTATTGTTTGTTGATTTCTTGATGGTAACTACTCTTTCTGGAGTGAGATGGAATCTCAGAGTTGTTTTAATTTGCATTTTTTGAATGATCAGTGGTGCTGAACATTGTTTCATGTATTTATTTACCGTTTGTATTTTTTTTATTTAAGCGAAGAAAAAAAAGACATATATAACAAAGACAACAAGCAAAAGAGACAAACAAATGCGTAGAGTAAATGCACAACAGTAACATTGCAGGTTTACAAAACCGGATGATAGAAACTTGACAATGGTTGCAATATTGCGTATTGTTATCTTTAAAATGGTTACTTACATTAACAGATATGGACATGCAAAATTGATCTAATCATATGAGTATTAATTGTTCTTTCTCAATATGTATTTTTTTTTTAATCTGAGAAATGTCTGTTGATTTCAGTTGTCCATTTGTTGATTGGGTCTTTTTTTTAAACAAAAGGAAAGTAAGAAACCAAAGCAAAACAATTTCACAACCAGCCAATAAGAGTAACAATCATCAGCACATTGCATATTATTATATTCACAGAAATTATTTAAGATAAAAGATATAGACATGAAACATTAAATATGCAGGGTCTATTTTTTGAGCTTTTATGTGTTCATTCTTCCACCAAAAGCATTTGAACTCTTTGACAAAGATAACATAGCTGAGTGTGCCTGGAGTTGTTTGTGTATCTTTCATTCTTTTCTATTGATCCACAGTCTTTTTTTTTTTTGCAAATACTATGCAGTTTTTATTACTGTAGGTTTGTAGTATAACTTGAAGTCTGGTATTGTGATGCCCCATGTTTTGCCCTTGTTGTCTAGAATTGCTTTTGCTATTATAGGTCACTTTTGGTTCCATATGAATTTTAGGTTTGCTTTCTTCAGTTCTGTAAGTAATGTTATTGGTATTTTGATGGGGATAGAATTAAATTTATATAACAATTTAAAAAATATGGCCATTTTTACTATATTGGTTCTGCCTCTGCAGGAACAGGGGATATCATTTCGTTTT
>RJWM01014894.1:27618-49321 GCA_004363535.1 Dasyprocta punctata
AAATGAGTTCAAGGCAGCCTGAACTGCATAGTGAGACCCTGTCTCAAAAAATAGGGCCAAGGATTTAGCTCAGTGGCTCAAGCACCTGCCAGGCAGGTGTGAGGTTGTGAGTTCAATCCCTGGTACAAAAAAAAAAAAAAAAAAGCAAAACAACCCAAAAACCAAACAACAACAACAACAACAACCAAAACAAACAAACAAACAAACAAACAAAAAAAACAAAACCAGAGCTCTCATTGTATAAGTCTCTCATTTCTTTGATTAGGTTAATTCCTAAGTATTTCATTTTTTAATTTGTGCTATTATGCAAGGTACTATTTCCCTAATTTCCCACTTGGGAGTTTGTTAATGGTGTACAGGAATGCTATTATTCTTTGAGTGCTGATTTTTTATTCTGCTATGTTACCAAACTTGGATATTAAGTCTAGGAGTTTTTTTGGTGGAGTTTTTGGAGTCTGGTATGTAGAGGATCATGCTATCAAAAAGAATGATAATTTAACTTCTTCCCTAGCAATACCCTTTTCTTTCTTCCTCTTATCTTATTGCTCTAGCTAATATTTTGAGAACTATATTGAAAAGAAGTTGTGATAGCAGACATCATTGTCTTGTTCTTGATTTTAGAGGGTAAATGTTCAGCTTCTCTCCATGTTGTACGATGTTGGCTGTTGGTTTGTCATAGATGGCTTTTATTTGATTGAGATAAAGACCTTCTAATCCTATTTTATTCAGTTTTCAAAATTAAGAATGAATGTTGGATGTTGTCAAATGCTTTTTCTGCATCTATTGAGATGATCATGCCATTTTTGTCCTTGCTTCTCTTTTTGTGGTATATTAGATTTATTGATTTGGATATGTTGAGCAATCTCTGCATCCTTGTCTACTTGGTCATCTTATTAAGGATTTTTGCATCTATGTTCATTGCGATACTGGCCCGTAGTTCTCTTTACTGGTTGAGTCCTTGTCAGGTTTTACTATCAGGGTAATTCTTACTTCCAAGAATGACTTTGAGATTACCGCTCCTCTTTTGATTTCATGGAAGAGTTTGAGGAGTATTGGCATTAGATTTTCTCTAAAATTCTTGTAGAATTAAGCAGTGAAGCTGTCGGAACATAGACTTTTCTTTGTTGGCAGGTTTTTTTTTTATTACTTCTACAATCTCACTGACTGGCAGTGGGTTATTCATAATTTTTATGTCTTCTTGGTTCAGCTTTGGAAGTTTATAAGTATTTAGGAATTTATCCATTTCTTCTAACTTTCCACTTTTTAAGAGTGCAGTTTCTCAAAGTAGTTATCAATAATCTGGATTTTCCACAGAATCCATCGTGATTTTACTTTTTTCATTTCATTTCTAATTGCTTGGATGTAGGTCTTTATTTTGGTAAGATTGCCTAAGGCTTTGTCTATTTTGTGTAATTGTTTAAAGAGGCAACTCTTCAATTCATTGATTAATTGTATTGTTTTAGTCTCAGTTTCCTTAATTTCTGCTCCAGTCTTGACTATTTCCTTCCTTATATTAACTTTGTATTATTTTTTATTTTCTAGGGCCTTGAGCTGCATCATTGGGTTATTTAATTGAGCTCATTCTGTTTTTCTGATGCGGGAATTCAGTTTTATAATTTTTATCTTAGGACTTCTTTCTTTGTTTCCCATATATGCTGGTATGTCATACTGGCATTATTGTTTGATTGTAGAAACTGCTTAATTTCTTCTCTAATTTTATCTGTGACATATTGATTACTCAAGAGGATAGTATTTAATTTCCATGTGCTTGCATAGTTTCTGTAGTGTCATTTGCCATTACTTTCTAGTTTCAGTGCACTATTACTCAATAATATGCTGGCATAATTTCAATTGCTTTGCATTTACTTAAGCATGCTTTCTTGGATAATAGGTGATCTATTTTGGAGAAATTCTCATGTGCTGCTAAGAGGAATGTATATGCTGTTGCTATTGGATAGAACACCCTGTAGATATCAAGTCCACCCTTTTTTAGAGGCTTAGTTCAATGCTGACATTTCTTTGTTTATTTTTGTCTAGTTAATTTGCCCATTTGTAACAGTGGGGTATTTAGATACTCCATTACAATTGTATTGATATATATTTAATTTTTCATGTCCATTAGTGTTTGTTTCATGATGTTGGGTGTACTGGCATTTGGTGTGTATATGTTTGTAATTCTTAATTCTTCCTGCTGAATTGTTCCCTTAACCAATATGTAGTGTCCTTCTTTGTCATTTCTAATTAGTCTTAGCTCATGTGATAGTTAATTAATTGTGTCAACTTGAGTAAGAAATGCCCAACCAAATTGGATCAGCATAGTTCTGGCTGTGGTTGAAGGGATTTGCTGTAGACAGAAGACTCACCCTGGGTAGTCTGAATTTGTAGATATGAACACATTAAGTAGAGATTCAGAATTTAATGTTGCAGCTTATGGAGTATAAAAAGGTGTTAATAGTTCATTTGGCTGGTTGGCAAAAGTATAGATCAAAAGATAGCCTACTGAATGAGTTAGAGAATCTTGCTATCCCATGGTTTATTTTTGAGGGGATTTAGAGGAGATGGAAATGCTAGGGTGGATTTGTCATATTGAACCTAATCCACAACACTGGAATGATCAAGAAAATGTACTCTTCACTAATACCTTGAAAAACAGATTTGTAAGGGGAGCACAAGCAAGAAAAGTCCTGTAATTGCCTTCTCTGTATACCAGACCTTATAGTAGGGACTCCAATTACTCAATTGGGAAACTTTAGAGTAACAGGTTTAATTGGACCCTGCGGTCAAAGGGATCAAATGGAAGCATTTAATCACCACAGACAAAGCACCTATAATTAGTGAAATGGACTGCAGAAGAGGAACAATGATCAGAATGGTCTTGCGCATGTGGACCTATGGCATTGAGTGATAAGCCACAGTATTCCTAAAAGCAAAATAGACAGGAAGCTTATAAAGTTTTTACTAGATTTATATGACTGAAAAATTTTAACTATGATGAAAAATCAAATCATAGTAACAGAGAATCACAGACTCTTAACCAGTTTCTGGTTTTGAGCCGGTTAACAGACCCAGAGTACATTGAATGAAGAGAAGATTTGGTGCACTTCAGAAAGGATCCTGGTGTACCACCAAAATTTATATGGTCATTCTTGCTCCCATCCTTCCCAAAGGGACCTAAGGCCTTTTATCAGGGTAATTGTATGTTACTGTCTGTGTCTAGATGTCTCCCCAAAGCCTTATGTAGTCATGGAGTTTTTTTCAGAGGTGACTGAATCTAGAGCATGTGATTTATAGGGCAATCCTTGAATTAAAGGTGCTTGAATTAAGGATGGGTAATTGCTGGATCAGTCCACTGATTGGATCAGCATTACCCTAATCCCCATAGACTGGACACAATATAAGGGACAGAAAGAGGCTTCTCTCTCTCTCTCTCTCTGTCTCTCTCTCTCTCTCATGCTTTTGCTGTCTTCCGATGCCATGAAAGATTGCCCTTCTGTCCTGTGCCACCATGCCCTGGAGACAGCTGATTATGGACTGAAACCTCTATAAACTGCAAGCTAAATAAACTTTTCCTCCTTTAACTTTGGGTGTTGGGTATTTCGTCTCAGCAATGAGAAAAGTAAATAAGATGGAATTTGGTACCAGAGAAATGGGGTCACTGCTGTTACATTACCTGGCCATGTGGCTTAAAAGCCTTTGGAACTGGGAAGGGGAAGAGTTAGGAAAGGTTGGGAGATGTGACCTGAAAAGGTAGATTTAGAATGTCTTAGGCTGTACTGTATGGGAGATTTGGATCAGCGTTCAGAAGACCAGAAAGCTGGTAAAGATCAGGCTCAGGAGGTTTCTGCTGGGAAGAAGGACTGCACTGGCTGCTGGACCCTAGATGATGTGTGTTATGGCTTGGCAGAAAGTTTGTCTGCATATTGCTTGTGTCCAGGGACTTTGTCTGAGATTGAGATTAAGTGTGGTGGCCTAATCAAACTCGTAGAAGAAATTTCAAGGCAGTCAAATGTTGAGGCATTGGCATGGTTGCTACTGGGGCTCCTAGCCAGGTCTATGTTGAGAATCAAGAGCAAAGAGCCCAGCAAAATGATTTAAAACCTGAGGTTGGCCAGAAAGGAAGCTCCACTAAAGCTGTGGAGTGCAGAAATAGAGCAGAGGGGAAGTTTCTTCTCAGCAATCTTCTCTTGATTGCTAAGAAGAAACAGGAGAATAATAATAAAAAATATGGGCCAAGGGCATCACAAGAAGAAGCAGGACTCCACCCTTTTAAGACTCAAAATTGCAAAAGTGAAAGACTTTGCTTTCAGAAGAAAGCCCCACAGCACCATGTTCCAGAATGGCAGTGGCCTAGAGAGTTTTTTCCTCAAAATTGGATTTAGAGTGTTCAGTGATTCAGGCACTTGACCCCTACAGTCAAGAGAGAGGGAAACCTGGATCACACTCCAGCTGGCAGCAAACCTTGGCCCATTCACATGGTGGTGGTTTTAAGTACATGCAGGATGGAAGAGTTGTGCATTCAGGAAGACTTCCATCCTGATTTCAGAAGACATGGGAGGCCAGGCAGTGTTTCTCTGAGAGAATAGCACGTGAAGCTGTGAGTGTGAAGCCAAAGGTGCAGTGGAGACCCCCCAGAAACATGGATTGTCTGAAGAAAGCTTCAAGAATTAAGCAAAGTCAGTTCAAGGCAGAAGCCATGGGAGCTACAACAGCCTGCAGTGCCATACATATTGAGCCATCCAAGACCTTCGGAGTTCATATCTTGCCACAGATTTCCTTGGGTGCTGCACATGGAACTAAATGACTTATTGTTTGCCCTGCTGCATTTTGAACTTGCTTTGGTCCCATTCCTTTGTATCCCCCTGTTTGTAACTTTTGGAATGGAAATGTCTATCTTGTGCCACTAAATGTTGGAAGTATTTAACTTTCTTTTAATTTGTATAGGGGCTCACAACTATGAGTTTGCCTTAAATCTTAGAGGAGACTTTTGACTTGAACTGTTCAGCAATGCTGAAACTGTTAGAACTTTAGCAACTCTTACAGATGGACTAAATGCATTTTGCACAAAGGGATGTGCATGACTCTTTAAGGGGCCATAGGCAGAATGTTATAGTTTGTGTCTAGATGGCTCCCCCAAAACTTCATAAAGTCATAGAGTTTTTTCAAAGGCTGCAGAATCTAGAGTGAGTGATTGATTTGTAGTGCAGTGCTGGAATTAAGGGTGGGTAGTTGCTGGATCAGTCCACTGATTGGATTGGCACAACCCTGACCCCAGTAGACTGGATACAATATAAGGGACAGAAAGAGGCTTTTGCTTTTCCTTCTCTATCTCTATCTCTATCTCTATCTCTTGTGCTTTTGCTGTCTTCTGCTGCCATGAAGTATTGCGCCCTTTGCCACTCTGCCTTGGAGCCAGTGGATTATGAACTGAAACCTTGTCTTAGTTACTTTTCACTCATTGCCGAGACAAAATACCTGACTCCCAAACTTAGGGAAGGAAAGGTTTATTTCTTACAGTTTCTTGGGAGTTTCAGTCCATACTCAGTTGGTTCCAAGGCAGTGTGATGTGGCAGGGCTGCCATTCACGGCTGCCACAACTGCAAGGCACCCTGGAGAGAGAGGAGGGTGGAAGAGCAAGAGAGGGGAATACCCACCTCCCTTACACTGTATCTCAGTTCCACCCCTGGGTGTGTGCAGCACACACATCATCAATCCAAGCGCTAGACAACAAATGCATCACAAGCAAGCGCCAGACTCAGCCCCATAAAAAGTATATGAGGACTTGGTGGTACATAGTATCACCCAATACAAACCTCTACAAATCTTTCCATCCTTAAGCTGAGCATTGAGTATTTTGTTTCAGCAATGAGAAAAGTAGCTGAGACACTGTACATTGGTAGAAGGGAAATGATCAGACATTTTGTGGACAGCTGGACACTGGTTATAATCTAACACTGATGTCAGGGGATCCAATATGTCATTGTGGGCCTTCAGTAAGAATAGAGGCCTGTGGAGGTAAGGTGATCAATGGAGGTTTAATGAAGATCTGGCTCATGGTGTGTCCACTAGGTCCTCAGATTTATCTGGTAATCATTTTCCCTGTTCCAGAATGCATTATATATATATATATATATATATATGCTAAATACACATCTATCTATATATATATGGTATACTACTTGGCAGAATCCTCACATTTGCTCCTTAACCTGCAGTATGACAGTGGTATTTGTGCACCCGTTTATAGCAACTCAATTTGTAATAGACAAATCTTGGAAACAACCCAAGTGCCCATCAATCAAGGAATGGATAAAAAAGATGTGGTATTTTTATACAATGGAGTACCACTCAGCTATCAAGAAAGATTGCATTGAAACTTTTATAAGTAAATGGACACGACTTGAGACCATATTCATAAGTGAGATAAATCAAACTCACATGTGTAAATACCATATTGTCTCCCTAGTGTAAGAAACTGAAACAGTATATATGATCCAAAATCTACAATAAATACTGTGTATGGGTAAGAAACTGCTCAAAGAGCAAAAGTAATTGGGAAAGGGAAAAGGAGGAAAGAAGGAAGGGGAAAGGAAAAAGACATAAATCTGTATATATGTATATGTAAGATAGCTAAAATGACTATACTGCTGAATGTATTAGTTATTGAGAAAGAATGGTTAATACTCTTATGATTGGATCAATTTTACTTATCTGTATCTGTTAATCTAAACAACTGTGTTGAAGGTAATGATATACAATATTGCAATGACTGTCAATATCCTATCATCTTGTTTTGTAAACCTATAATGTTACTGTTTTGGATTTGCTGTTGTTTGTTTGTCTGTTGCTTTTTGTCTTCCTTTTCTGTGTCTTTTTTTCTCTGAAATAAAAAAAAATTCCCTGTAGTGTGAGGGTTATTATGGTTGGAAACACCAAATGGAAGCCATTAAAGTTGCATTTGCCTGGTAAAATATCAAACCAAAGCAATATTGCATCCCTAGAGGGAGATTTGAAGGATGCAGGGATAGTGGTTCCCACCATACCTCTATTTAATTCTTCCCTCTGGCCTCTATAGAATATGGATGGGTCCTAGAGAATGATGGTAGGTTACCGTAACCTGAATTAAGTGATCACTCCAATTTCAGCTGCTGTACCAGATGTGGTTTCCTTGCTTGAGCAGATCAACATGTCTCCTGGTACTTGGAATGCAGCTATTGCTTTGGCAAATAGCTCCTAAATATCCATACCTATCCATAAGCCCCATCAGAAATGATGTGCTTTCAGCTGGCAAGGCCAGCAATACACATTCGATGTCCTGCCTCAGGGTAATATTAACCTTGTGTTGCTACTTAGTTCACAAGGATCTTGATTGCCTTTCTCTCCCACAAGGTATCACACTGGTCCATTACATGGGGATATTATGCTGATTGGACCAAGTGAACAGGAGGTAGCAACCACTCTGGATTTGTTACTAAAGCATTAGTGAGCGATAGGATAGGGGGATAAATCCAACTAAAATTTGAAGTCCTTCTACTTCAGTGAAATTTCTAGGAGTCCAGTGGTGTGGGGCATATAGAGTTATCCCTTCTATGGTGAAAGATAAAGTGTTGCATCTGGCTTTCCCTACAACAAAAAGAGAGGCAAAATACCTAGGAGGGCTATTTGGATTTTAGAGGCAACACATTCCACTTGGTTGTTTTACTCTGGCCCATTTACTGAGTGACTTGAAAAGCTGCTAGTTTTGAATGGGGCCCAGAACAAGAGAAGGCTCCACGAAAGGTCCAGACTGCTGTGCAGGATGCTCTGCCAGTGGAGCTGTATGAACCAGCAGATCCAATGGTACTGAAAGTGTCAGTGGCAGCTAGCAATGCTGTTTGAAGTCTCTGGCAGAGAATTGCAGTGGAGGCTTTTAGAATTTTGTAGTAAGGCTCTGACATCATCTGTAGACAACTACTGTGTCTTTGAAAAACAGTTCTTGGCCTACTACTGGGCCTTAGTGAAAACTCAATGCTTGACCACGACACACCAGGTTTCCATGAGACCCGAATTGCCCATTATAAGCCAGGCATTATCTGATCCATTGAGTCATAAATTTGGACATGCACAGGAATAGTCCATCATTTAATGGAAGTGATACACAGGTGATCAAGCCAGAACAGATCAAGAGTTCACAATTAAGATACATAAAGCAGTTGCCAAGATGTCCATGACTCCTACTCCTGCTATATTTTCTTCTGTCTCCCAGAATGCATCTGTGGCCTTGTGAGGGTGTACCGTATGATCAGCTGTCAGAGAAACACACAGCTAGGGCCTGATTTACAGATAGTTCTGCATGTTATGCAGACACCACCCACATGTGGACAGCTGCAGTATTGCAGGCCCTTTCCAGGACATCCCTGAAGGACAGTGGTGAAGGAAAATCTCCACAGTGGGCAGAATTTCAGTAAGTGCACCTGGTAGTACATTTTGCTGGAAGGAAAAATGGCCAGATGTGTGACTATATACTGATTCATGGACTGTAGCCAGTGGTCTGACTGCATTACCAGGAACTTGGAAGGAACATGACTAGAAAATTGATGGCAAAGATGTTAGGGGAAGAGGTACATGTATAGATCTCTCCACATGGCCAAGGAATGTAAACTTATTTGTATCCTGTGTGAACACTTACCGAGAGATGACCTCAGCAGAAAAGGACTTTAACAATCGAGTGGATAGGATGACTCATTCTGTAGTTAGCAGTCAGTCTCTTCTGTTACCCCTGCCATTGTCCAATGTGCTTACGAATAGAGTGCCTATCATGGCAGGAATGGAATTTATACATGGGTTCAGTGATATGGACTCCAACTCAACAAGGTTGATCTGGCTCCAGCCACTGTTGAATGCCCAATATTCCAGCAATGGAGATCAGCACTGAGTTCCTGATATAACACTGTTCCCTGGAATGATCAACTTGAAATCTGGCAGGCTGTTTACATTGGACTGGGTCCATCACGGAAAGGGCAGTGCTTTGTCACTACTGGCCTAAATACTTGTTCTGGATATGGATTTGCCTTCCCTGCACACAATGCTTCTGCCAAAACTACCATTTTTGAACTTGCAGAATGCCTTATCCACCATCATGGAATTTCACACAGCATTGTCTCTGACTAGTGAACACATTTTACAGCCAAGGAAATCAGGCAATGGCCTCATGCTCATAGAATTCACTGGTCTTACATGTTCCTCTTCATCCAAGAGCAACTGGATAGGTAGAAAGGTGGAATGGTCTTTTGAAGATGCAATTACAGGGCGACCTAGCTGGCCATTAGCTTGCAGGTCCAGGGCGAGGATTCTCAAAAGGCTGCATATGGTTTTAAAATTTTTTATATAATTAAGTTTATCAGCATATTTTAGATACACTAATTGATCATATTCATCATAGGGAATTTGTACCTGTACATGATATGTTTTGATTTCTCTATTTTTTCCAGTCGCTTCTCCTCCCTTCAACCCATGTTCCAACCCTTATTTACAAAGCTTTGTTTCCGTTTTATCCTTTTCAAAATCTTCTTTCTCTTTTTCCTTCCTTCCTCTCCCTCTTCCTCCACCCTAGTTCTTCTTCCCTTTTGAACAATTTTTTTTTCCATTTCACATCATCTATTATACATTTTGGTCCTTATTTACTCTTCTAGTTTCTCACACAAGGGAGACAATGTGATGTTTACCTGTTACAACATGTGAGTCCGATTTATTTCACTTAAGAGTATGGTTTCAAGTTTCATCCATTTACCTAGAAATGCCTCAAACTTATCCTTCCTTATGGAGGAGTAGCACTCATATATATATATATATATATATATATATATATATATATATATATGCATACCCATATCTTCTTTATCCATTCATTGGTTGATGGTAATTTGGGTTGTTTCTATGATTTAGCTATTACAAACTGTGCTGCTATAAACATGGGTGTACATATATCACTGTGGTATGATGTTTTTAATTCTTCTGTGAAGATACCCAGAAGGGGAGTAGTAGGGTCAAATGGGACTGCTAATCCTAGTGTTTTGAGGAATCTCCATACTGATTTCCACAGTGGTTTCACCAGTCCACACTCCTATCAACAGTGGAAAAGGATTCCCTTTCCCCTGAACCTCCTCCAGCATTTGTTATTGGTTAATTTCTTTAGGATCGCTGTTTCATTGTTGCCCTTTCTATTACACGGAATGTACATATCTGGTGTTAAAAGGTACAGTACATTCTACAACTTAGCACCACTTTCTGGAACTGAGCAGGCAAAGAAATTACACTGAACAATAGCATCTGGCAGTATTTTTTGGAAAAAAATTGACTAAAATGGGTTTAAATTGATGAATACTATTTAAATTGATGAATACTATTAAATCACATCTAATATTTGATACTGCATGATTCAGTATAGCTACACATTCAATATTCATTAGCACATTCTGTATAATTGTATCATATAGCTGTATTATTATTGGTTAATTTCTTGATGATAGACATTCTGGGATGAGATGGAATCTCAGCATTATTTTAATTTGCATCTTTCTAATAACCAGTGATGTTGAGCATTTATTCATATATTTATTTGCCATTTGTGTTTCATCATCTGAGAAATGTGTATTCACCTCAGATGCCCATTTTTGTACTGGGTCATTAAGTTTGGGGGGGTCTGATTTTCTTCAGTTCTTTGTATGTTTTAGGTATAAATCCTTTGTCTGAATAACAACTGGCTAAAACTTTTTCCCACTCCATGGCTTGTCTTTTCACTATGTTGGAGATTTCTTTTGTTGTGCAAATGCTTTTTAATAGAATGAGATCCCAGGTATTGATTCTTTGTATTATTTCCCGTGTGATTGCCATTTTCTTCGTGAAATATTTTTGCCTACACCTGTTATCTTCAAGATCATCTCAATAGATGCAGAAAAAGAATTTGACAAAGTCCAACACCCGTTCATGATAAAAACACTACAGAAAATTGGAATAGAAGATTTTTAATATCAATTTGATAAAATCCATCTATGACAAACCAACAGCCAGCATCATACTAAATGGTCAAAAACTGAAAACTTTCACTCTAAAATCAGAAACAAGACAAGGATATCCATGATCATCACTCCTGTTTAATATAGCTCTGGAAACATTAGCTAGAGCAATTAAATAGAGAAAGAAATAAAAGGAATCAGGACAGGAAAGGAAGAATTTAAACTATCATTATTTGCAGATGACATGATGCTCTTTGTAGAGATCCAAAAAATGCCACCAAAAGACTTGCAGATTTAATAGCCAAGTTCAGTAGTTCAGCTGGATACAAAATCGACACTCAAAAATCAATAGCATTCCTGTGCACAAACAACAAACTCACTGAGAGAGAAATTAGGAAAACCACATCCTTCACAATAGCACCCAAAAGAATGAAATATATAGGAATCAGTCTAACATAGGAAGTAAAATATCTATACATTGAAAAGTACAGTACTCTGAAAAAAGATATCAAAGAGGACATTTGAAAATGGAAAGATATCCCTTGGTCATGAATAGGAAGATCCAACATGGTAAAAATGGCCATACTCCCAAAATTGATATATAGATTTAAAGCAATCTCTATCAAAATACAATTAGTGTATCCCACAGAATTAAAGAAACATTCTTAAAATTCATGTGGAACTGGAAGAGAACTATGCTGGCAAAAGCAATTCTCAACAACAAAGGCAAGGCAGGGGCATTACAATTCCTGACTTAAAATTATAGTATGAAGATTTCTGTGATAAAAAATAACATGATCCTGGAAAAACAAACAAACAAACAAACAAGCAAACAACCCAAAATGGACCTAAGGATCAATGGAACAGAAAAAAAAATGCAGAAACAACTTGAGACACACTTAGTTATCTTTTCTTTGACAAAGAATCCGAACATCTATTCCAGGAAAAAGATAACCTCTTTATAAATGGTGCTGGAAAAACTGGCTTTCTACATGCTGAAGACTAAAATTACATCCATGTTTATAACCATGTACTAAACTAAAATTGAAATGGATCAAAGACCTAAATATCAAAACAGAAACACTAAATCTGTATATGCTTTGAATCAGCATCCACTGTAAGGTACTGTGTCTCCCATAGTTAGGATTCATGGGTTCAGGAATGAAGGGGTGGAAATGGGAATGGTACCACTCACAAATACCCCTTCTGATCCACTAGCAAAAAATTTGCTTCCTCTTCCTGCAATCTTATGCGTTGCTGGTCTAGAAGGCTTAGTTCAAGAGGCGGTAAGGCACAACAATGATTTCATTGAACTGAAAGCTAAACCTTCACCCTGGTCATTTTGATCTTCTTATGCCTCTGAGTAAACCAGCTAAAAAGGGAGTTATGGTGCTGGCAGGAATGAGTGACCCAGACTATCAAGAAGGAAATTGGACTATTATTCCACAATGCAGGAAAAGAAAAATATACTTGGAGTTCAGGAGATTCTTCAGTGCACCTCCTACCTCCGAGTATTACCATGCCTTGTTATTTATTTATTTATTTATTTATTTATTTATTTATTTATTCAGTACCGGGAATTGAACTCAGGGCCTTGCACTTGCCAAGGCAGGTGCTGCACTGCTGAGCTATATCCCCAGCCCCATACCTCATTATTAAAATCAATGGGAATTTACAATGACCAAATCCAGGCAGGAAGACAAACGGTCCAGAACCTGTAGGAACAAAGGTATGGATAATTCCACCTGGGAAGATACCAACAAGGGGAATACTTGGGTCAAAATGAACCGCCAGCTTCATTTTTTGAGGAATCTCCATACTGATTTCCATATGGGTTGCATCAGTCTACACTCCCACCAACAGTGGAGAAGGGTTCCTTCTTTCCACAGGCCCACCAGCATTTGTCATTGGTTGATCTCTTGATAATAGCATTCTTTCTAAGTGAAATGGGATCTCATTGTTGTTTTAATTTGCATTTCTTGGATGACAAATGATGTTGAATATTTTGTGTGTATTTATTTGCTGTTTATACTTCATCTGAGAGGTGTCTATTCATTTCAGATGCCCATTTTTGGTCAGATTTTTTTCATTTGTCTATATGTTAGTCCTTTAAGGAATAGTTGGTAACATTTTTTTCTCATTCTGTGAATTGTCTCTTCACTCGGTTGGGTTTTTTTTTTTTGATGTGCAAAAGCTTTTTAATAACATGAGATCCCAGTTGTTGATTCTTTGTAATATTTCCTGTGAGATTGGAGCTTTGTTCAAAAGTATTTGCCTACAACTATGTGTTCAAGTATTTTATCTATTTTCCAGTAGATAAAGTGTTTCTTTTTAAATATTTGAATCTTTGATCCATTTCAATTTTACTTTAGTGCAAGATGAGAGATATGGGTGTAGGTTTAATCTTTGGCACATGAAAAGCCAATTTTCCCAGCATCAATTATCAAGGAGGCTATCTTTCTTCCAGTGGAGCTGTTTGGCCACTTTTGTCAGTGATAAGGTTGCTGAATGTATTTGTAGTGTTTCTGCATCTTCTTTTTTGTTCCACTGATCTGGTCTGTTTCTTTGCCAGTACTGTGTTTTTTTTTTAAATCACTGTAACTCTGTAGTATAATTTCAAGCCAGGAATTGTGATGCACCCTGACTTGCTTTGTTGCCCAGAATTGCTTTTGCCATTGTCGGTCTCTTTTGGTTCCAAATGAATTTTAAAATGAGGTTTTCCTGTACAAATTTTTGTCAAAGGTTTTTTCAAATCATGAAGTGAATGTTGGATATTGTCAAACACTTTTTCTTCATCCATTTGTGTGGATTATTACATTCATTGATTTATATATGCTGAACCATCCTTGCATCACTGGAATGAAACAAAAACATGCTTATTACAATGTATGCTGTTTTTAAGGCTTTTTTGTATTATGTTTGCAAATATTTTATTGAGAATTTTTGCATCTATGCTCATTAAAGAAATTGGTTTGAAGCTTTCTGTTTGTTAAGTCCTTGTTCAGTTTTGGTATCATGGTAATGGCACTTCAAGAAGTGAATTTGGCAATGTTCCTTCCCTTTGAATTCTAATGGGACAGTTTTGGGAACATTGGCATTAGTTTCCCAAAGTTCTTGTAAAATTCCACAGCACATCCATCAGGGCCTTGGGTTTTCTTAGTAGGTGAGTTTGTTTTTTTATTACTGCCTCAATTTTATTGTTTGTCGTTGGGCTATTGAAGGTTTTTATATCATCTTCTTGGCTCAGTTTTGTTTCTTCATATGCACCTAGGAATCTATCCATTTCTGGATTCTCCAATTTATTGGAATACAGGGTTTTGAAGTAGTTACTTACAAGCCTCTGGATTTTGACAGTGCAATTGTGACTTTTCCTTTTTTTTCCATTTCTGATTGCATTAATATGGATTTTTTTTGATAAATTTGGTAAGGGTTTGTCTATTTTGTTTATTCTTTCAAAACCAGCACTTCAATTTACTTCAATGATTCTTTGTATTTTTTTCTCAATTTCATGTCTGATCTTTATAATTTCCTTCATTTTTTAAACCAGTTTTGGATTTGGGTTATTCTCATTTTCATAGGACCTTCAGGTGCATCATTAGGTTAATTTTTGGGGGATTACTATGTTTCTCTAAGTGAACATTCACAGCTATAAAATTACTGCTTAGGATTGCTTTAACTGTGTTCCATAAGTTCTGATATGCTGCACAACTGTGATTATTTGATTGTAGGAATTGTCTAAATTCTTCCTTAATTTCTTCTGTGGCTCAGACAATATGGTATTTACACATGTGAGTTTGATTTATCTCACTTATGAATATGGTCTCAAGTCATGTCCATTTACTTATAAAAGTCTCAATGCAATCTTTCTTGATAGCTGAGTGGCACTCCATTGTTTAAAAATACCACATCTTTTTTATCCATTCCTTGATTGATGGGCACGTGGGTTGTTTGCAAGATTTGGCTATTACAAATTGTGTTGCTATAAAAATGGGTGAACATATATCACTGTGGTATGATGTTTTCAATTCTTCTGGGAAAATGCCCAGAAGCGGGATACCTGGGTCAAATGGAATCTCTAATCATAGCTTCTTGAGGAATTTCCACACTGATGTCCACAGTGGTTGCACCAGTCTACACTCCCACCAAAAGTGGAGAAGAGTTCCTTTTTCCCCACAGCCCCTCCAGCATTTGTTGTTGGTTGATTCCTTGATCTTGGCCATTCCTCCTGCGTTGAGATGGAATCTCAGTGTTGTTTTAATTTGCATTTCCCGAATGACCATTGATGTTGAACATTTTTTCATAGATTTATTTGCCACTTGTATTTCTTCCTCTGAGAAGTGTGTATTCATGTCAGATGCCCATTTTTGGATTGGATCCTTGAGTTTTAGAGACCTGATTTTTAAAAATTCTTTATATGTTTTAGATAAAAGTTCTTTTCCTGAGGGACAGTTGGCAAAGATATTTTCCCAATTCGTGGGTGTTCTTTCACTCCATTGGAGATTTCCTTTGACATGCAAAAACTTTTTAATGAAACAAGATCCCAAATGTTGATTCTGGGAAGTATTTCCTATGCAGTTTGATTTTTGTTCATGAACTCTTTGCCTATTCCTATGTCATCAAGATTTTTACCTACTTTGTCTTTCAGCAAATTTAGTGTCTCTGTTTTAATCTTCATATCTTGGATCTATTTTGACTTTAGTTTACTGAATGGTGATAGACACGGATCTAGTTTTAGTTTATGGTATATGGAAAGCCAGTTTTTCCAGCACCACTTATTAAAGAGGCTGTCTTTCTTCCAATGTACATTCTTGGTCCCTTTGTCAAAGATGAAGAGGCTGAGCGTGTTTGTAGTTGTGGCTGTATCTTCTAATCTATTCCATTGATCTTCAGGTCTCTTTTGATTGCAGTACCATGCTGATTTTACCACAGTAGCTTTGTAATATAGTTTCAAGTCAGGGATTGTGATACCTCCTGCCTTACCTTTGTTGCCAATATTGCCTTTGCTATTCTAGGTCTCTTCTGGCTCTAAATGAATTTCAGGAATGTTTTCTCTAGTTCTGTGAGGTATGCAAGTGGTATTTTGATTGGGATTGCATTAAATCTGTATAACAATTTTGGGAGAAGAGCCATTTTCATGATGTTTGTTCTTCCTATGCATGAACAGGGAATGTCTTTCCATTTTCTGAAATCCTCTTCGATTTCCTTTTTCAGAGTAATGTAACTTTCACTGTATAGATTTTTACTTCCTTTGTTAGATTGATTCCTAAGTATTTCATTTTTTTGGTTGTTATAGTGAAGGGTGTGGTTTCCCTTATTTCTCTCAGTGACTTTATTGTCTGTGTACAGGAATACTATTGATTTTTGAATGTTGACCTTGTATCCAGCAGCATTACTGAATTTGGTTAATACACCTAGAAGTTTTTCAATGGAGTTTTGGGGGTCTTCTATATAGAGTATCGTGTCATGTGCAAGTAATGATAATTTAACTTCTTCCTTTCCTATCTTTATTCCTTTTAATTCTCTCTCTTGTCTAATTGCTCAGGCTAATATTTCCAAAATTATGTTGAGCAGGAGTGGTGATAATGGACATCCTTGTCTTGTTCCTGATTTTAAGTTATGTTGGCTCCTGGTTTATGATATATGGATTTTATTAGGTTGAGTTAGAGACTATCTATTCCAATTACCTGTAATGTTTTTATCATGAATAAGAGTTAGATTTTGTTGAAACATTTTTCTGCATCTATCGAGATGATCATGTGATTCTTGTCCTTGGCTCTTTTGATATGGTGTATTACATGTATTGATTTGCATATGTTGAACCATCCCTGCATTCCTGAGATGACTCCCACTTGATCATGGTGCATAATCTCCCTGACTTGCTGTATTCTGTTTGCCAATATTTATTGAGAATTTTTGCATCTATGCTCATGAGACAGTTTGGCTTGTAATTACCTTTTGTGGTTGGGTCTTTATGTGCTTTTGGTGTGAGTGTAATACTTGCTTTCAGAAATGATTTAGGGAGACTTGCTTCTCTTTTAATTTAATTGAAGAGATTGAGGAGTGTTGGCATTAAGTCTTTCCTAAATTTCTTGTAGAATTCAGCAGTGAATCCATCAGGACTTGGGCTTTACTTTGTTGGTAAGGTTCTAATTACTTTTTCAATTTCCTTAATTGAAATCTGTTATTCAGCACTTTTGCATTTTCTTGATCCAGCTTTGACAATTCATATGTTTCTAGGAATCTGTTCATTTCTTCTGTGTTATCAAATCTATGAGAGTAAAGGTTTTCAAAGTAGGTGTCTTAATTATTTTTCACTCATTGCTGAGACCGAATCCCTGATGTCCCAAAATTAGGGAAGGAAAGGTTTATTTTTTACACTTCTCAGGAGTTTCCATCCATATTCAGCTGACTCCAAGGGAGCATGGTGTGTGGGGGGGCAGCCATTCATGGCGGCCACCAAACAGCAAGGTGAGCCAGCAAGAGAGAGCAGAGAAAGAGGGAAGACATACATTCCTCCCGCCCTTACACAGCATGTTGGCTCCACCCCTGGGCAGGTGTAGCACTCACATCACCAATCTCAGTGCTAGACAACAAACCAATCATGAATGCCAGACTCAGCTCTGTCCAAATTAGGTGAGGCCTTGTGGGGACACATGACAAACCAGTACATTCCACTCCTGGTCCCCCAAGGACTCATGTATATCCTTTATACAAAAGACATTTAGTCCATTTCAAAGAGTTGCCACAGTCCTAACAGTCTCAGCATTGCTGAAAAGTCAAAGTGCCAAATCTCCTCCAAGATCTATGGCAAACTCTTAATTGCAACCCCCTATACAAATGAAAACATGTTAAACACTTCCAAAATGCAAAGTCACAAGATAAGCCTTACCATTCCAAAAGTAACAAGCAGGGGGATACAAAGAATTGAAACCAAAGAAAATCCATAATCCAGCAGGGCAAACATTAAGTCCTGGAGTTCTACACTCAGCATCTGAAGTAATCTGGTTGCAAGCTCCAAAGGGCTTGAGTGATTCCACCCCCATGGCACATCCAGGGGTTTTAACTTCCACAGCTTTCCTTGGATGATCCATGTTCCTGGCTTTTCCAAACTTCTGGGTTTTCCATTGCACCCTTGCCTTCACCCTCACATCTTTACATATTGTCCTCTGAAAGCATGGCAGAAGCTGTACATTTTCCTTGTACTTAAAACCAGTGCCACGTGGATGCCACCAAGGTCCTTTGCCAGCTGGAGCAGTTCCCAGGCTTTCCTCTCTCTTGGTAGGGGTTGACTGCCGGGATCGCTGAGCTCTCTGAACCTGATTGTGAGGAACGGCTTCTCTATGCTGCTGCCATTTTGGAATCTGGTGTGGCCATTTTGAAAACTCCTGTGGCCTCTGTTGCCACTCTGGAATATGGCACTCTGCAGGTTTTTTTTCTGAGCAAACTCTTTCACCTTTGAAGGCCCAATGCTTCAAAGGGTGGAGGCCTGCTGCTTCCTGGGATGCACCCAGACCATTCTTTGTATTCCTTTGCTCCTTCTCAGCAGTCGAGGTCTCAGCTCTATCTTCATAGTTCACAACTTTCTGGCCAAACTCACAAGGTTTTAAATCACCATGCTGGGCTCATTGCTCTTGATTTGCAGCATAAATCTGGCTAAGACCCCCCCAACAAAAGCCAGGCCACTGTTTCAACATTAGGCTGCCTTGAATTCTTTGGCAAGAATCATCAGTCCTCTGCCCTTAATCTCAGTCTCTCTTTGGGCATGCGAAGAATGCAGACGAACTTTCTGCCAAGCCATAACACACATCATGTGGAGTCCAATAACCAATGCAGTCCTTCTTCCCAGCAGAAACCTCCCAAGCCTGGTCTTTACCGGCAGGCTTTCTATCAGCCTTCTGGTCTCCTGAGCAATGATCAGAATCTCCCATACGGAACAGCCTAAGCTGTTCCAGCACCACTCTTTCAGGTGAAAACTCTGAACTCTTCCAAACTCTTCCTACAAGCCATTTCCAAAGGCTCTTGAACCACATGGTCAGGTTTAGTCACAGCAGCAACCCCACTCCTCTGGTACCAAATTCTGTCTTAGTTACTTTCCACTCATTGCTGAGACAGAATACCTGATGTCCCAAAATTAGGAAAGGAAAGGTTTATTTTTTATATTTCTCAGAAGTTTCCAACCATACCCAGCTGGCTCCAAGGCAGCATGGTGTGGCGGGGCAGCCATTCATGGTGGCTGCCAAACAGCAAGGCGAACCAGTGAGATAGAGTAGAGCAAGAGAGGAAAGACACACATTCCTCCCACCCTTACATAGTATGTCGGCTCCACCCCTGGGCAGGTGCAGCACTCACATCACCAATCCCGGCGCTAGACAGCAAACGAATCATAAATGCCAGACTCAGCCCCGTTCAAATTAGATGAGGTCTTGTGGGGACACAGGACAAACCAATACAGTAGGTATTTATGATTGTCTGTATTTCCACATGTTCTGTAGTGATTTTGCCCTTTTTATTCCTTATTGCATGAATTTCAGTTTTTTCTTACCTTTTTTTGATAAGGTGGGCTAGGGGCTGATCAATTTTATTTATTCTTTCAAAGAACCAATTCCTTGTACTGTTCTCTTAGTTTCAATTGCATTAATTTCTGCTCTGTTCTTTATAATTTCCTCCCTTCTTTGGGCTTTGGACTTGGCTTGCTCTTATTTTTCAAGAAGTTTGAGGTGCATCATTAGGTTGTTTATGTGTGTTCTTTCCATTTTTCTGATGTAGGAGTTTAATCCTATAAATTTCTCTCTAAGGACTGTTTTCATTGTATCCCACAGGTTTTGTTAATTTCTTTGCATTTTTGTTTGATTGCAGATACTGTTAAATTTCTTCTTTCATTTCTTCTGTGATCCATTGATTGTTTAGGATAATATGGTCAGATAATATGTATAGAATTATTTCAATTCCTTTACATTTACTATGTTCTATGGGCTGGTATATGATCTATTTTAGAGAATGAACCACGTACAGCAGAGAAGAATGTGTATGCTGATGTTGTTGGGTGAAACACTCAGTACACATCTACTAAGTCAATTTGTTCACAAGTTTGATTCAGTTTGGTTATTTCTTTGCTGCTTTTTTGTTTGGTTGATCTGTCTCTTTGTGACAATGGGGTGTTAAGTTCTCCTGTTATAACTGAATTATTATTTATTTGGTCTTTCATGTGTATTAAGATTTGTCTTCATAGTTGGGTGCTCCCATATTTGGTGCATATATGCTTATGATCGTAATCTCTTCCTCTTGAAGTTTTCCCCTAACAAGTATGCAGTGACCTTCTTTATGTCTTTTGATTATTCTTGGTTTCAAGTTCACATTGTCTGCAAACAGAATAGCTATCCCTGTTTTTTTCTGGGTTCCTGTTGCATGGAGTATTGTTTTTCATCCTTTGGTTTTTAGTCTGTGAGTTTCCTATTGAGTTAAATGTTTTTTTTTTTTTGTACACAGCATATTGCTGGATTTTGTTTCTTAACTCACTGTGCCAGTCTGTTTCTTTTTATTGGTGAGTTGAGACCATTTGCATTGTTTGATATAACTGATATGCACTGACTTATCACTGTCATGTTATCTTTCTGTTGTTGGTTTTCTATGTTTTTTTTATTTAAGCGAAGAATAACAAAACAAAACAAAACAAAACAAAAAAAGACGACATATATAGTAAAAACAGCAAGCAAAAGAGACAAACAAACAACTAGAGTAAATACACAACATTGTAGGTTTACAAAACCGGAAGGTAGAAGCTTGACAATGGTTGCAATACTGCACATCATTATCTTTAAAATGGTTTCTTACATCAACAGACATAGACATGCAAGATTGATCCAATCATATGAGCATTAATTGTTCCCTCTCAATAACGAATACACTCAGCAGTGTTCTTTTCAGTTATCTTACATATACATATATACAGGTCCATATCCTTTCCTCTTCCCTTCTCTCATTCCGCCCATTCCCTTCCCGATTATCTTTGCTCTTTGAGCTGTTTTTTACCCTTATATAGTATTTATTATAGATTTTGAATCATATATACTTTTCCATTTCTTACACTAGGGAGACAGTACGGTATTTACACATGTGGGTTTGATTTATCTCGCTTATGAGTATGGTCTCAAGTTGTAACCATTTACTTATAAAAGTCTCAATACAACCTTTCTTAATAGCTGAGTAGTACTCCATTGTATAAAAATACCACATCTTTTTTATCCATTCTTTGATTGATGGTCACTTGGGTTGTTTCCAAGATCTGGCTATTACAAATTGGGTTGCTATAAACATGGGTGCACAGATATCACTGTGATATGATGATTTCAATTCTTCTGGGAAAATGCCCAGAAGAGGGATAGCTCGGTTGAATGGAATCTCTAATCCTAACTTCTTGAGGAATCTCCACACTGACTTCCACAGTGGCTGCACCAGTCTACACTCCCACCAACAGTGGAGAAGTGTTCCTTTTTCCCCACAGCCCCTCCAGCATTTGTTGTTGGTTGATTTTTTAATCTTGGCCATTCTTTCTGGGGTGAGATGGAATCTCAGCGTTGTTTTAATTTGCATTTCCCAAATGACCATTGATGTTGAACATTTTTTCATATATTTATTTGCCATTTGTATTTCTTTGTCTGAGAAGTGTGTATTCATCTCAGATGCCCATTTTTGGATTGGGTCCTTGAATTTTA
>RJWM01014895.1:0-49200 GCA_004363535.1 Dasyprocta punctata
ATTCATATAATATCATATTAGGTAACCATTATAGAAATAAGGTTTTAGAGGAATAATTAATGGCTTGAGGAAAATGCAAAAGCATAATACAAAGCCATAAAATGATTACAAGCTCCATTCTTCTGTAAAAAAGCAGAGAAGCGAGCATGGAGAAAATGTCTGAGTCTAGCAGCTGGTGTTAAGCGTTCTCTGGGTTGAAGGACGGCCAGCATTTGGAAGCTGTGGTTTGATCAGCTGTTTGGAAGAGTGTAAGACCCCCAGGGGCACAGGCAATGCACAGCAATTCCCGATGTCTCCTGGTTCCCAAGTGGGTGTGCCCTCTTGGTGGGCTGGGGATTGCTGAGCAGATGCTGGAGGAAGTGCACAGCTCGACAGGCAGGGCAGACGCGGGAGAGATACATGTGTGTGTTTGCGGTTCATGCCTGTATCCTTCCTTCAGAAATTACACACCATCGTGTGGCTATGTGTGTGCGGGTTCACCTTTGTTTCCTGCAGTGTTGTATCTATGGAAGTTGTCTGTGTTCCATGCGCAGTTTCAGTGCCTTCATTTCTCCATGACAGAGTATCTCAGGGGTCCCCACACCCCTGCATCGTCATCCTGTCACCTGCCGACCCAGACTGAGGCTGCAGCCTGAACTTTTCAGTGATCCAATGCATTTCTCTTTTGCCTGAGCCAGTTTGAGTTGTTTTCTGTTACTTGAAAGCATTCTGATTCATGCACCTAAAGACTTAAGGTACCTGTTTCAGGTTAAAAAAAAAAAAGTTGGAAAGAAGTGTCGATATCTGGGTTTCAGTTATGCTTACTGAGAAGGACGGAGTGAGAACCCCAAACTACACTAAAGTCCTTGTTGGTGGCACCACGTATACTTTTTAAATTTTTCTTTTAACCTTTTCTCAGTTTTCTGCTTTAAATATTTACTATTATAATAAAAATCTATTTTTTTTTTTTTTTTTTTTTTTGGTACAGGGAACTGAACTCATGACCTTGCGCTCACCAGGCAGGCGCTGTGCCACTGAGCTCTATCCCTGGCCCTAAAAGTCTACTCTGAATAAAGACTCGGAGGCAGCTGCTGCACAGTGACCCCTCCAGGTGGGGACCGAGACACTGGTCAGCAGAGCACGAGGCACAGAGGCCCCCCCACTGCACCCATTGCCCCATCCTCCCCCAGCCCTCATCCACCCGGCCACTGACCTCCTGGGGGTGACGGTCCTTATTTATTGTGAGCTCTCGGACTGTGGAAATTGGACCCGCTTTGCTCTAAGAGTCCTTCCCTTTTTGCCTGGTTGTGTGTTGTATTGGAGTCAGGAGACGAGGCGAGAGTGGAAAGTGGTGAAGTGAGGCTTTTTATTTTCCTTTCTCCTTCACAGTCTAAGAGCCCCCACCCCTTACACATGGATAGCTTTGAGCCCCCAGCTGGAACCTAGCCCTGTGAGTCACCACACTTAATAGCACTAAAGCGAGGAGAAAATAACAACAAAATACTATCGGTCTTTATATAGGGTGCCTTAGAAGATGGTGCTGAAATGGAAGAGGTAATGAGAAATTGGTCCCCAAATTAGGGATTAGGCAGTGCAGATTTAGAAGCTGCCAGCAGGAAAAGGCCTTGCACGTGATCTAATCCAACCCCTCACTTCTCAGATGCTGAAGTGACTCAAAGAGAATTGAGGGCATTTGCCAAGGTCATGCACTTAGGTCGTGGTGGGACTTGGATTGGACTGGATGCGGCTCGACCTTTTTGCTCCATTGTCTCAGCTGTAGAACAGCGTGAAGCCATCGCTTTGGCTACCTCTTATGTGGAAATCACCGGACTCCACATGAAATGGTTCCAAGTTTCCCTCCCATTTGTGTGCAGGATGACCTGGTAGGTAGCAAACGTACAGGAAATGTCCCTGTTTGTAACAGGAACAACACGTGTCCATCTAGACCTCCACGGGGTAGATTTAGGAAAAAAGTGTGTAACAGTGAGTGGACTGATATTTAGTAACTCCAATATAAGAACTCCTTAAAACAAGAATGGGATGATAAATACAAAAATTAGAAAGAAGATGCTAAAGATTCAAGTGAGACTGTCTCTCATTACTGGCAAAAAGTTATTGCTAAGCACTAACAGCATTCAGCAGGGTTCCAGGGCTGAGGCGTTAGATCACGGCACCCCTGAAGAAGGTCCGTGGCAGTCAAGGGGACCATCGTGGGGCTCGGGAAATGCGCTATCATCCAAGCTCATTAAAGCAGGTCTGTGTTCTTTGGGAGGAGCAAAGCAAGACCTAAACTTCTTTTTTTAAGGTTTAAGCATTTTAAGCAAAAATGCATTTGGATTTTTCCCTAAGATGACTGAAATATTGCTAGACACCTCATTCCTTTTCCTGACCTCTTTTAGATAATCTGTGTCATCCTGTATACAAAATGGTAGAAGTCAAAAATCACCCTAATAGCTGAAAATAAAGGGGCAGCTTTAGATGTTCCTGCCACAGGACTTAGAAAAAATGGGTCTGTATAGGTGGCGATCATCTAATGAGCAAATGCATTCACCATCCTACACCATTCTCTCAGACCCATAAATGTTCATTTATCCATTTAGGCAAAATTTTAAATGAGTCACTGAGAACATAAACCAGGGAGATCGAATGGCTGGGGTTGTGAAGCAGAAGCGAGAGCAAATATTTAAACTGCAGAGTGGGGCTGGTTTGCTTTGGAAGTGTCTTTGTCAGGGCTAGGAGGAGAATCAGCTCGAGCAGGTGGTCGGGCGTCATGGGTTGGGGAGAGGGATGAGTTGGTGTGGATGCTGCCGTAAAAGACAAACAAACAGGAAAAAAACCAAGTGGTTTAGGAAAAGTACCTGGTTGTTCTGAAAGCATTTTTGTGCAGGTGATTCTGAGAGGCTAATGTATACTCTAAAAAAAAAAAAATTTGTTGCTTATCATAACTAGTTCTGAATCAGCCTCTGTTCAACAGACATTTACTGAGGACCTACCAGGGTGTAGGGAGTCAGGGATGGTGAAGACCTCTCATTGATATGTGAAGCCAGTGGTTTGCACAGATGGCTTTGATTTTCCTGCACAGAACCACCCAGTACACTGATCGCCTTGCCACGATGAGCGTGGTGCTCTGCCTGAGTTACTGACTGACTTTGCCAGCTCTGTGGTGAGGCCCGCCCTCATCAGCCCTGCCAGCTGTGCTCCCCCAAGGTTGCACTGAATCACGTGATAACTAGTCTTATTAGCTGAGTTGTATGTTGATAGTCATTTGCAGACATACCTTTGGCACCAGTACTCCAAACCACCAGAGGCTATAACTTCCTGGAATACAGGAAGCATTATGCAACAATTATAGTACAGAAACAAGCAAACAAACTGGAGTTTGTAGTCAGGTGTTCTTGACATCTCCTCTGTGGGAGGTTATCCTTAACTGTGACTTTAGGGAAGTCACTTAGTTTACCAGAGCCTCATTTTTCTCATCAGCAGTGCAGCTGTGAAGGGATGGGTGCTCACGTATGCCCCTCACTGATCCCCCTTGCCACGATGGCTTTGCCCCAACCCCCAGTGTTTGCCATGTCATTGATGGGTATCCCATTCAGTCACTCATGGCCAAACCCAAAAACATCACTAACAAGTACTTTGCCCCACTTCCACTTCCAGTGAATTTCAGCATCCTGCCTGGTCTACCTCCTGAAGGTTTTGCACTCTAAGTAGCATCTTTCCACTCACTGCACTCTAGTACCATCGTCACCACGCTGCCATCACTCACGTGGGGTAGTCTGAGACTCCTCACTAGCCATCCCTTCTTTTCTCCTCTGATTCAGACTGCATGCATGGTTCAGCATAAATTTTCCAGAGAACAAAGTTGGTCAGAACACTGGTTTTATAGATCTTTCTCTGGCTTCTAGTTGCTCCAGACTTTAACGTACATTCAGTGCTTCTCATTTACCTAATACAAGCTTTTTTCATCTCATATTATTCTTTCCTTCACTACCTTCTGCTGTTATAGTCGCACTGGTTTTCTACCTGCTTCCTGAGCACCCTGGAGCCTTCACAATCCTGTCCTGTCCACCGTGTTCTTTTGGGTGCCCCTCATGTTTTAGGACTCTGCTGAAACCATCAGCTCCTCAAGGAAACCACTGCCTTTACAAAAGAGATTCAGCTCCTCCTCTGCTTCTGTTTCCATTGGCTCTGCACCTTCCTTCCTGACACCAACGTGGATCGACATGACCCTCCTGGAGCTTGTATCTTTCTTCCTCATAGACTGTAAACCCAGGGGAGACCCCTTGTCATGGTCATCCTTAAATCTCCAGTTATTAGCAGAAGGCATCTCTTGTACATCAGAGGTTCCTAGAAGGTAACTGTTCTCAACTACAGAAACGAATGCACCCTGTGTTAGTTACTTTTCTCTCATTGCTGTGACAAAATACCTGACACCCAAAATGAAGGAAAGACAGGTTTATCTAGCTCACAGTTTGTGGAGGTTTCAGTCCCTAATCAGCTGGCTCCAAGGCAGGTGGTGTGGCAGAGGGGCAACAGTGCATGGCAGCAAAAGACAGCAAAAGCAACAGGAGCAAAAAGGGAGGAGCAAGGAGAAAAGACTTCTTTTTCTGTCCCTTATACTGTATATAGGCTATCCACCCCTGGGTAGTCTAGTCCCGGCACTGGACCATGAATCAGTTGCAAACTCCAGAAGACTGTCCTCTTGATGCATGAGACTTTGAGAGGGATTCATGAAAATGCATCTTTTACCATAATAAATCTTTTAAAATTTAAACACACTGAATTGTTTTTATCATACCGTGTATGATAATGGCTGGGACATTAGAAAGTCATACAGAACATGGGTGGTTTTTCATTAGGCAGGGGCAACCCACATATTTCTAAGTGTCTAATATCCTTTATCTTCATCTAATGGACACTTCTATTATGCTCTTGTTATTATAGCAACCAAAAATGTCCCCCAAATTTCCCAGATTATCGCCTCAAGGACAAGACTTCTTCTACTAAAAACTATTGACATGAAACATGAGTTTATGTCAACTAACAATTAGATTTTTATTTTGCATATAGTAGAAGCTTCTTTTAAAAAAATCATGGGAATGAATAGGACACAAACAGGGAAAGTTTTGACCCAGGACAGTTGATTTCTGTGATGCCTGTGCCACGTGTCGAATGTTTCGCTAAGTCTCACTTGAACAGGTTAGGCTAAAACTGCAAATAAGGGCCACAGCCATCTTTTAGTCAGGTGTATAATAAACAGACATGTTTATTTTTTCATATCCCACAAATATGAGTTGAGCCTATTCTAAGCTATGGGCCATGTCAAGGCTGTGGGATGCAAAGAGAAACACCACAGAGTCCCTCTCAGGCAGTTACCCTGGGAAGGGACGCCGTGTCAAGGAAGAAATAGAATGTAGTCAGCAGCCTGGCAGTGAGCAGAGCTCATAAAAAATGACTTTCCCTTAAAAACAGTTTTACAGTGCTGCGCTTTTATTAAAAATCTTAGTTTTCCTCTTGAGAGAATCATTCTGCTGCAGAAACAAGCAGACAAAGAGCGAAGTGGGTGACATCCAAGAAAACGACTTTGGAGCCATAATGTATGTATCCTGCACAATAAACACTGTCACGGCAAGTAAACTGGCAAGAGTAGGGTAAGAAGCTTGCTACTACAGAAGTCACTCTAACACTTCTCAGCTCTACAGATGTACATTCAAACAAAAAAATCACAACTGTGTGGAAATGGAAACAGCTTGCTGGATTCAGCCTGAAGGTTGACAGGCGGTGAGCATTCTGCGAAGAAAACAACCCCACCAAAGCCTTTCCACCTCTGGGTCTGCTGCCGACTCCAGCTGGGGATACGGGACTGGGTGACAAGATGACTGTGTCATAGCAACCTGTGGAAATCCAACTCTGACACCAAGAACCATCATTTGCTTATGAGGCCACGAGCATTCCCCAGACATCATAATCTAAGCCCTGGGTGGATGCTAAGTTACGAGAGTATATAAGGTAGAAAAGATCACGTTCTCAGACACTTTTATGGCAACAGAAGTACATAAATAGGTACACACAGGCCAATGTCTATAATTCCAGGTCTTATAAAACATGAGAATCAGGAGAAGTTGTCACTGATGGGTGATTGGCGGTGGAGACAGGAAGTTCTGCCTAGGAAGGTCAGTGAAGGTCACTGTCGAATTGTCAGGGGTCAAACTAAAAACCAAACGATAACAACAGAGTTCACCGCACCAGCATCCTCTTCTCAGAGTGTTTGGGCCAGATGGGGTGGGTCTCTTTATTGCGGGGCCTTACTAGAATTAGAAAGCAAGCATGTTTCTTCTGTAACTCAGTAAGGACATCCTAAGTCTCCTAGCGGCAGGACACAGGACTGGAAACCTGGTACCGGTTCTGATATCTAAGATTTCTTTCCACTGTAACATTTGACAGTCTCTATGAAGCAACAATAGTAACAAATCTGTTTCCGATTCTACTATATCTGGCTCCACCACAGAGTGGCCAGCATTTTTTCCTTTCTGGGACCATTTCTTTTTATTTCTAAAAAGAAGTAGTTTATCTCAGCAACTCATCTTGCCTCTAGAACCACAGATTTTTAATTAAATTTTGCAAATAAAATTGTATTTCAAATACACTAGGGGGACCCCGTGGTGAATTCTGAAAGTAATCATTTAGCGGAATTCTTTCCCAAGACACATGCATCATTTTTGATGTTACTCTTCCGGGTTGGGTCTTCCTGCCTGAGGACGGGCTGGCTTCGAGGGAGGCAGGGCAAGGTGGTGGACGTCACTATTGCTGGCTCTCAGTGAACTGCCAGGCCATTGCTCACATCTCATACAGCACCGCGGACTGCCCGGGAGGGATGTGTGGACGGCACTGCATAACTTCTGGAGGGTCCCTTCTGCCTTGGACATACACCCCTTCCTTTCTCTCCTTCTCACTTTGTTCTTCCTGTTCTCCACCTTCTCCTCCTCTTTTCCATCTCTTTCTCTTTCTCTCCCTTCTTTCCCCCTCCCTCCCTCCCTCCTTTCTTCCTTCCTTCCTTCTTTTTTTCCTTCCCTCTTTCTTCTACCCTCCTACCCCTTTTTGTTCTACTGGAAATCTTGACAACATTTCAAATAAATCACTCCCATGTGGGAAAGGGCTAGAAAGCACAGCTTTCCCAGGGGTGGAATCCATGGAAGGGTGGACTGTTTTGTTTTCATCTCTTCCCTTAAAAAATAGAAAAGTAAAGGAAGTGAGCGTTGCTCCGACTAATACAGAAGCAGCTGACGTCGCTGAGTGGGTATCGCGTGCCAGACACAGCAGCCCCAGGAGGCAAGCGCTGCTGCCGCCCCACTGATTCACCGGTGAGGAACCAGCAGCGCCTCACCGGAAGCCGGGGGAGCTGGTCCCCCTCAGAGGGGTATAAACTGGAAAGAGCCCGTGGCAGAAGTCGGGGGGCCTGAGTGCTAGTCCCAAACTCCACGCTGACACATCTGCCGCACGGGAAGGTGGCCCTCGCCGTGAGGCGACGTGAAGATTGAATCATGGATGGCACACGAGGAGCCCCGGGGTCTCCAGGGTGAAGCAGGAGCTAGCTGCGCCCCTGGCCGAGGGTCTTGCTGACCGCAAGCCAAATAACTGCCTGCTTTCTCACTTCTCCTCTGCGGTGCCACTGTTCTTCCCAAGACTTTGCAAGCTGGGACCCACAGGAAGCCCAGGAAAACCCTTAATCCTTCCAAAGAGCAGCGCAGGTGTGGTTCACGCATGGCTGTGTGTGTGTGGCCGAAATGGCATTTACAAAGGTCCGAATGAACTGCTGCTAACTGATGTTCAGGGGATTCTTATAGAAGATATTACTCTGTGTTTCCATGAAGGATCAGAAGATTTGGTGCATGCAGCTTCTCCTTCCTCCTACTCACTGGCTGAGCCCGACGGGACCCAAGGACCTCTGGTCGGCCACTGGTCCGCACGCCCGCTGCCAACACATCCGCTGCTTTTCCAAGCCGCCTTCTGCAGACATCCGAACCTGTGACCCTCTGCTTGAAGCCAACACAGTCCTTTCTCTGGGGCTGTTTAGAAAATGAAAATTCTCCTAGGACGAAGAAGTGAACAGGACCGATTCTACCCTGGACAGTCAAGGAAAGGCAAAGACAGCGCTCACCCGGGCAAAGGCTGGGGCGTCTGGAAGTGCGGGGAGTGCAGGCGGAAGGAAGGATCTGCCTTGTGATGGGCACACAACACATTTTTACCAAACAAAGGAAAGGAGAGCCGTTTGACGGTCAGATGTTTGCAGCTGGGATGTGCAGGCTCCAGACATCACCAGGTTCTGTTCTCTGTGCCCCGAATGGACCCTCTGACGAGGTCTCTTGCAGTCCAACCTGTACTTTGTCATTCCCCTATTTCCTGAACTGAACGTGGGGACATATGCCCAAAGCTAAAACTGATGACGGCACCCAATGAAAGCTTCATTCATAATTTGAGTCCCAATTGCCAGTGTAAACCAGTAAAGGGGAATCTATGGCACGAGTGCTACAGGGGGCTGTTTGACCCACTGAGAGCTTTAAAAGTTCGTCATCACTGCTGAAACCTATTTATTATTGGCTTTGTGGCATGCCAGGATTTCTTCCTCTGAGAAGACACAGCCCAGCTCAAGCCCCTGACTAGTTAAATACAGTTTGGCTAGGAAGTCAGGTATGACCTGCCGCCACCCATCCTGAGGAGGTGCGGTGAGGTTGGTAGCTGTGTCTGCTAGGATACATTCTGCTACAAGCAATAGAAAAACCAGCCATGTGTTTTTTTTGTTGGTACCGGGAGTCAAACTCACAACCTCACACCTGCCAAGCAGGCACTTAAGCCATTGAGCCAAACTCCCAGCCCTATCTCTTTTGAGGTAGGGTCGCACTATGTAGCTCAGGCCAGCCTTGTACTCACGTTGTAGTCCAAGCGGGCCTCAAACTCACAATGCTCCTCCTACCTCAGCCTCCCGAGTGCTGGGATTAAAGGCGTGCGCCACCACAGCCGGCTGTGTTTTAACCCATAGTACCTTCTGCTTAACCAGAAGGTCTGGAAGGCAGTGACTCCTGGGCAGATGCTGCAGGCCTATGGGACCGGGTCCTTGGGTCTCAGTCTCAGTCGGTCTCTTGGGTCACATCTTTCTTGTCAACTGAGGCTGCTGCAGAGCCCGGTTTTCACAGTGCTTTTCGAAGGCAGGGCGTGGCTCCACCAGAGGAGCAAAAGGCCACTTCCCTGGCACGCTCCTCGCTTTGATCATGGAGGAAACGCTTAGGATGAAGTCCCTGGCAGGTTCCCCTGTACGCTTCACATGCCAGAGCTGAAGGACAGGCGAGGAGAGCAAGGTGGAGCCTCCTCAGTCCGAGCGGGAGGCGCTGCCAAGGCAGAGGTGTGGGGCTACTGGGGGGCACCCCACCCAGATTTGCAGTGCGAAAGAAGGTTCCCTAAAGATGCGCAGTCTGGTCTGCACTGTGAACGGTGAGTTTATTCCAGGCAGTGGTGGGAGGGGAGCCAGGGCGTGGGCCGTGGAGGCCGGTGAAGGAGTCCGGCCAGGGGAGATGGAGGCAGACCCCACAGAAAGCAGCAGGACCTTGGAGGAGCGGACAAAGCCTGGTGAAGAGAGGGGTGCTATGGCTGCTATCTAGATGCCCCTCAAGGGCCTCTCGCACTCCTGAGTAGGACATCTAGAAGGCGATTATTGTGGGCTTACTGCTGATTTGCTCTTGGAGGGCGGAGTCTGAATGGAAGAGGCAGCCCCTGTAGGCGCGGCCTGGCAGGGTTTCTCTCTCTCCCTGGCTCCTCCCTTCTCTGTCTTCCTCCTGCCCCGCTGCCGTGAGCAGCCCTGCTCTCCAGGCCCCTCTGCCAAGTCCTCGTGCCTGGGAGCCTGCCCTCCGCGGACTGAACACCGCTGAAACGAACCTCCTTGCTCTAAGCTATCAGCGCATGCGGTTGTGTCTCAGTGACCACAAAGGGACTGGGACAGTGGCTTCCAGGTGGGGCCCACGAGCTGCACGGGAGAGGCAGTTTGTAAGCTGGGATGTGAGAGAGAAAAGAGTTAGGGTAGTGGAGTGGCAGACACCACACGGGAGGGCTTTGCGGGTGCCCCGGAGCTCAGACTGACCGAGAGGCCAGGCGAGTGGCCTGGTGGGAGGCCAGCGACCTGAGACTGGAAGCCCGGAGCCTGAGCCTCGTGTGAGACCGGGGTTGAGGACTCCACCTCCGGTTAGCGCTGTGGAAAGAGCAGTGAATCTAATGAGAAACCCGGCTCTGATGTCTCTCATGGCAGCTAACAGAGCTGCGAGTGCTCCCTTTGCAGGATGTAGTATTGGTTTAGTTTTTGCAAATGCTCTCCGACTGACTCTAGGATATCGGTTCTCAAAGAACATTTCTTCTGTTTCCCTCCTCATGCCTCCTGGGTTAACTGCAATGGGTGTCATTACGTTGACGTTGGGTGTCTTAACGGGAACCATGCGTGACATTCACATTGCAAATTTTTCCCATTCTAGTTCCTTAGTTTCAGCACAGGTCCATGAAGGACCTGCGCCCTCGTAGTCACAGTGCAGTAGGACAGGGCCTGCTGCGGGTCCTCGGGATCCTGAGGGGAGAATGTGTGTGCAGATGATTTATTAACGAAGTGCTCCCAGGAGAAGCTTGAAGGGCTAGGGAGACGCTGGACAGGACGAGCAAGGGGCGAGCAAGGCTATAAATAACTTCAGTCAAAACTTCCAAAGTTCTGCATTTGCCGCCTCTCAACAGAATGCTGCAGCGCTGGGCTCCTGGAGCTACAGAGAAGTCCGCGGAGCAGACTTTTGGAGGAAGAACACCCCAAGTTTAAGAAGAAGAGCACACAGAAATGGCCAAAGAGTCTGTGACGGGCTGTTCAGAGCGCTGGCTGTTGGCTCCGGGGTGATGCTCAGAATTGTTTTCCGCAGACTGCTGCTCCAAGGACTCCTCTGCGAGGAGTTAAACACACAATTAACGGTGAGCACGTAGACATTGTTATAGCAATTTGACAGTCGGCTGAACTTAACAATAATTTAAAAATCGGCTTTATGTTATTTCATGATGCAGTAATTGTTTAAAATTATACTTTACGAAAGAATTGGTGTGCGATGTATTAGGAAAAAAGGAAGCCCAGTGGGGCATCCCAGCAGCTCTGGGCAGGGGCACACTTAGAAATGCAGCTGCTAGTAAATGGAAAACGCCCCATTCATTGGCTCACTCCTTGCCCTGGCCCCAGTGTGGGCTGTTCCTGTGCCCCGTTGTGAAATTCCATCTTCATTATGGGCACTGACAGGGTGGAAAGTGAACTTGACAATGGTGTTTAGAGATCGGGCACTCAGGAGGGGACTGGGATTTGATGAGACCATCTGGAGAGTGCCCCACGGTTGAATATTGGTGGCTGCAAGAGGAAAAGGAGAATGATCAGAAGACCACACAGGTGCATGATGCCACCCACCGTGTGACACTCTGAGTGGCCTTGGGTCCTGCCAGGAGACAAACACCTCTGCCTAAAGAGGTGGTCATGAGAAATGGGCTGATACACTCACTTAAAGACGTCTGCTTCAATTCTGCTGTCAGGGAGGCACCTTGCTAGGGATTGCAAATTGGACTATGGACGTTTTTTGACCTTATGTGTTAGTGGAGGATAGAAACGATAAGTATACAAGTGCAAAACTAAGTACTACACAGAGCAGGAAAATTATGGAGCAAAGTGAGGTGGAAAAGGAGGACAGGGAGAAGGCTTTGAAGAGTGACTGCACTTGTTATCTGTTGCTGAGTAACAAGTCAGCACCAGCGTAAACTGGTGCAACCGCTGTGGGGATCAGCGCAGAGAGTCCTCGATAAACTAGGATTAGAGGCCTCATTGACCCAGCTGTACCCTCCTTGCCATCTTCCCAAAAGAATTAAAAACACCATACCCCAGTGATATATGCACACCCATGTTTATAGCAGCACAGTTTGCAACAGCTAAATCTTGGAAACAACCCAAATGCCCATTAACTGATGAATGGAAAAAGAAATTTTTTTTGATACAATGGAGTTCAACTCAGCCATAAAGAAGAACAGTGTGAGACATTTCTAGGTAAATTGAGAATATTTTTAAGTAAAATAAATGGGACACACAGGTGTAAATATCTCATTGTTTCTCTTTTGAGAAATGAATGCATAGATAAGAATCAAAATGTATAATTGATATTGTGAAAGTGGAAGAATTTGTTCAAAAGGAGAAAGGAATTGGGGTGGGGAGAAAGGCAGAGAGAAGGAAAAAATGAGAAAAGAAGAAAAAGGTGGAAAGAAAACTCTGAAATAGGGAGGAGAAAAGGGGTTGAAGGGAGGAGACCAGAAAAAAAGAGGAATCGAGAGGTGTCATGTACAGGGCCAGATCCCCTAGGATGAATGTGATCATTACGCATGTCCAAACTGTACCAACAAACTTAATAACAATAGCAAACATCAGATTAGCATGAACCTGACGGCTCCTAAGGCAGGAGAACATCAGTCCCTTGCCCCGGGTCTCCTCCGATGCTGTCCAGGGCTCAGCTGAGGGCGCTGTGGCCAGACTCGCTTCCTTGCTGCTGTAGGACTGAGACCTCTGGCCTCGTGCTGGCCGTCGCTCAGAGGTCACCCCAGGTTCCAGAAGTAGCGGGTACCCATTGCTGCCGCTCCAGCGGGGCGGGCAGGGGAAGGGGCATCTCCAGACGAGTCTGACAGCAGGACGGACTCAGGGTGTCGCGCCATCAGGGAGGGCTCTCCCAGGGCCTTCGCATCCCTTGTCCTATTGAGAGCGTGTCACAGGCCCCGCCCACACAGCAGGGGACGGTGACACAAAGGTGACCTGGGCCTCCTGCAGGCCACGCTGGAGTCCGGCCATCACGGCGATCCAAGAAGGCCCAATAAGGGGTCCTGAGGAGGACGGCAAACCCGGTAGATACCTCAGGGAGCTGACCCAGGCAGAGGGAGCCGCAGTGGAAAGGCTCAGAGTGTGGGCGACCGCTCAAGGAGAAGGGAGGCAGGATCAGAGGAGCAGCTCCGGCTCAGAGGTATCGGGGAGCCAGACCATGCGGGGTGTAACGGGTCTGCACAAGGGTTTGCTGTGAGCAAGATGGGCTGTGGGGGGACCCATGCACAGGGATGGGGCGCTCCGGTGGGACCTGCTGGCCCTCGGGGGTTAGGACAGTCGGGAGGTCTCTGCACAGTGTAGGCATCAGCATCGGACCCCGGATCCACACAGAGAGGAATATGCACAAGGTCTGCGGGGTTGCTGACTGGGTTGCAGAGGGAGAGAGAGCAACCCAGAGGACTTCCGGGCCTTTGGCTTTGGCAAGTCCATCCATGAGGCCAATAACAGGAAATGAGGAGGGCGGGGAGGGGATGCCTGAGGTGGCGTTTCCACAGAGGAATTCACAAGTTGGCAGGTGCGCTTTGACTTGGTTTACCTGCTCCTCAGGTGACCTGTGATGTCAGGGATGACGCTGACTATGTGAGCCAGAGATCTACAGGTGAGGTCAGCCCTGGGGACAAAGGCTCATGAGCCATCGGCATGAAGACGAGAGGGGTGAAGCCCAGGACGCCATGGGGCGGTCAGAGGGGTCCGCCGGGCAGAGGACGCAGGACAGCCTTGCGCCACGGAGATGCGGAAGACCCAGGAAAGGATACAGAGGAGGGAGGACCACTGAGGCAGGAGGCAAAGTAAGAGAGCGTCTGGGAGCTGGGCATCCTGGAGGGGCAAGGTGACCCATGTCACTCGGCCAGCAGGAAGCTGGACAGGGAACCGCTGGACACCTGGACCAGAGCTGTGCTCAGCACGGAGGGCTGACCGGAAATGGAGTGGGGGAATTGCTAGAAAATATCGATACTTTCTGGAGAAATTATTCTGGGAGTAGGAGGTGACTGGGGGAACTCAGGGACTTAAGTGGTGTGATTGCAAAACACAGAGAATGTATGAATTAAAAATTACAACAGGAGACGTCGCATCAGTATTCCGGAGTGGTGACGTGAGGGAGTCATGGCAGTGTGTCTTTTATCATGATAGATCTTTACAAATGTAAATACACACGGTGTTTTCTCATCTGGGCGACATTAAGCGACACTTGTGTGCTGCTGGGTGTGACCCACGGGTGTGAGAGAGGTTAGGATGCAGAGTGGGAAGGTCACAGCTGGAGGGAGGCTTTGCGTGCTCGGGAGGCAGAGGACACCATGTGACCTGGGCGGGGTGTACGACCACAGAACGGAGCCCGAGGCACAGCGGGCGGTCAGAGAATGACCCTGCCTCTGATTATTGCACCGCAACTTGAAGCAGGGAAGCGGGACGGGGGTGCTGTTCCAGCCGACGTTACAGCCAGTCCTAAGTGGTTGCCAGTGGGGCTTAGACATCCAGGGAGGAAGCTGGCGCCCCGAGAGCAGCCGGGGGGAGCAGGGGAGCCAAAGCCACTGAGTGAAGTGCGAGGAGCTTTCGCGAGGATTTCGGCCTCTTCTGTAAGAAGCGTTGCGGTGAGCCAGTCCCTGCGTTGCTTCCTGCCTCCGTTTTCCTTCTTAGAAAGAGAAGCTCAGCCAGATGTCGTGGGCCATTCTTGTGTCTCAGTCCTCGAGAGACTGAGGCAGGAGGATCATGGTGAGTTTGAGGTCAGCCTGGAAGATATAAGGAGACCCCGTTTTAAAAACAGAGAAGCTAGGCCGGCCCAGCCTCTTCACTGGGAAGGTAATGTCTAAGAACCCAGCAAGGCCAAGTCACTGAAGGCTCTGCAAATAAGAGTGACAAGAAAGAGAGAGGGAGAGAGAGACAGACAGGCAGAGACAGAGAGAGACAGAGACAGAGAGACAGAGAGAGACAGGCAGAGAGACAGAGACAGAGAGACAGAGAGACAGATAGAGAGAGCTGATCTCAAATAGTAGAGTAGTGCAGAAGGTCCCAAAGACAGCGGGGAACAGGAAGAGCAAATCCCACAGCAGACCCCACAGTCTGGCTCCTGAGTTGGGAAGCAGGGCCAGAAGGCACCCACGACCCAGGAACCTCAATCAGCAATTCAGGGAGCAAAGGTCAGAGCGATGCAGCAGCTGGGGAGGGGGGATTAGAGCAAGGGGCACCCGTTGCCTATTGCCCTTGCTGGCTGTTTTGGTGAGGGAGCAGGGAGCCCAGGGCTGGCTGTCTCCTAAAATAAAGGCTGCCCCAGCCCTAGCCCGGCAGCCTGTGTGGCCCCTCCATGTTCCTGTGGGCGCCGCCCTCTCCCGCTCTGCCCCGGGTTGGGGCTCCCTGGCCCTCGGGCGGTGGCGGGGCTGGAGAGAGTGGGAACCGGTGCCTGTCCACCGCGCGGCCCCCCCAGGGGCTGGCTGCACCCACAGATCAAGGCCTAAGGGTGGGGACCCAGGCCACAGTTTGTTCTTGAGGTCAGCACCCTGCAATGACCTGCAGCCAGGCGGGGGCTTTTCTTTCTTTCTTTTTCTATTCCATTTTATTAGTACATGTTTGAAGCACATAGTGAATACCTTCATTGTGGGGAGTTGGTTAACGTACATGACACATCCTAATTTTCTTTATTCCCCTTTCCCTCCCTTCCTTCCGCCTTCCCTCCATTTCCATTCATTCGCCAAAGATCTGTCTCCCTACTTCCTCCTAGCCATCTTTCATTTTGCTTATTATTTGGGTTTCTTGTAGAAGAGAAACCATGCCACGCTGAAGCTCGGGTGTCTGAGTTACTTCACTTCACATTATGGCCCCGAGATGCATCCATTTTCCTACAAATGGCTTCAATTTACCCTTCTTCATGGCGGAGCTGTGCTCCGTGGTGTGTGAACACCACACTTATTTTCTCATCCCTCCGTCATTGAACATGCAGGCCACCACCAGGCGGCAGTTATTGTGCAATGCGCTGCTATCAACATGGGTGTGCATGGATCTCTGCGACACGACGACAGCTTTGACTCTTTTGGGGAGACCCTAGGAGGGCCGGCTTTTCCTGATGCGTAAGGAGCCACTGTGTGGACCATCTCGCCCTGTAGCAAATGGGACAAGGTTGGCCAGGCTGCTTCCCGTCGGGGACCTGTGGGAGAGGTGGAAAGACTGCGAGGTGAGCAGGCCACACACCCACACAGAACCCTTCCTCCTGCTCGGCCGGGGCCCCCTGCCTGCCTCCCATGGCCCTGCCCCCACCCTCCACGAGCTCTGGGAGCCCCTGCAGCTACCTGCTGGTGCACGCTGTGCGCTGTCTGTCATCAGCGGGAAAACAGTTACTGGATGCTCCAGTCTCTGGGTGTTCGGTGGGGTATTTTTGCATTCTTCCCCCTTGTCGTTTTCCTCTGTAATGGCTGACTGTTGCACAACAAATCAGCCAGGCCTGCACGGAGCCCATGTTACAGTGCACACTTTCCATGATAGGTAAGGGCATCGCCTCAGGAGCCACACTGCCTGGATTCAAATCCCAGCTCTGCCATGCGCAGAGTTTGAATTTATGCAAGCTCCTGAATTTCTCTGTCCCCATTCCTCAGCTGTGCTATGTGGGCAGTGCATGGTCTTAGCACCCCAGTGATCTCATCATGAACGTTACACAAGTTTAGAGCATCACAGGAACTTAAGAAGAGTTCCTAGCAAGCAGGAAACGCCCCAAACATGTTAGCTGTTACGTGTCCTTCGATTTTCTTCATTCAGCTAGTGGCTAGCAGCTAACGCTCTCACTGGTTCCTTGAGGGCAAATAAAAGTTGTTTTCAAGATGTGTTTCAAAGGGCAGGGGCACACTGTTCGTGCAAGAGTAACTCTCCCGACAGCAAAGGAGGGGACGTGGCTTGCGGAGGCGCTGCGGGGGAGCCCTGGACCCGATGTGTGTGGAACGTGTGCTGCTCCTTTGGAAACGTCCCAGTGAGGAAGGAAGGGTTTGCAGTGGAGGAAATGCTGCCCATAAACATTAAGCAACTTGCCTTCATATTTTCCAGCAGGGACACACCTGTCCCTGGAGAGAGGGAGGGCTGCTGGAGTGGTTCAGAGCGGAGGAGTGTGACCCCACTTTTGGGGAGAGGAGAAGGTAGACTATTTTTAAAGGTGTAATTTACATACAGTCAAATGCCCAGATCCAATGTGTGCATACACAGGCTTATATTCAAAGTTACATATGCTTCTGCTGCCATATTTTAAACAAGTCTGAGTCTAAATATAGTTATATGGAAATCTGGAACAAATGTGTCTATGGTAGCCATAACATTTATTATCTTACTGTCAGAACATTTTTAGGGCTTGAAAAAGTGGAGAATTTACTTTTAAAGAACAGTTAATATTTGCTAGGCAATTTTTTCCCTTCAAGATCTGCCTTAACCCTGTGAGTTGCATTTTAACACCCCCATTTACAGATGTGACAATTGTAGATGTTTGATCTGTATAATTGATCTCAAAATCACAGGTGAATTTGTGGGTTTGAATTTTACCTAGAACTATGTTATGTCAAATCATCATCCTCTGTGTTTTTTGCCTTCATGGTAGTATGTTTAAATTCAGCTGAGCCCTTATCTTAGAGACACCATCATAATTTGTCCCAACATGTTCAAACTGAGAATCCCCTCTTTGTCCCTCTGTGCTGGGGAAGAAGAAAACCTGGGTAAACTCTAGGTGCCATTTTTAAATTTCTGTGAACAATCTGGAATGAGTCCAGACGAAACATCCAGAAGGGCAAGTCATCTCGATTTGCCTAGTCTTCCTTGGCAAAAGAGGGCATATTTATGAGTAGAATAAAGTGTCATGAGAATGTATAATGGAACCTAACCACTGTCAGACTGGACACGGAAGGAAGAGGAGCTCAAGGATGAGAGACAGGGACAGATGATCTGGCCAGCACTGGTCCCACTTCTTGCAGACTTGGTGTCTGCTGCGATGGTAAGAACAGATGTTTCTCCCTCTACCACTCATTCCTTCACAGCTGGAAGACAGTGCGGTCTTCTCCAATCTGCTTTACCAAATTTTGAGGACGCGTGGGAAGGATGGCACCCATGAAGCTATGAATTAGCAAAGTCTGGTCAAGGTCATGCAGGACTGGGCCGTGGAAGAAGGAGGGAGGCTAAAGAGGGGAGAGAGTGAGCTCTTCCCAGCAGCAGCTTGAAGGGAGATCCAATGAGTAACCTTGGTCAGACAGGCCACGGAACTGCTGGGTAGCTATCAGTAGGGCTTCACTCTTTGAGGCCAGGACTTCTGGTTTTGTTCTCTAGAAAACAGATCACTCTTTGGTCCTCTCAGTTTTGATGGCACACATGCATGCACACACATGCACACATGTGTGGGCACACACATATGCATGCACACGCACGTGCAATCACACACACTTGCATACACACCATAGCTCCTGTAAGTAAATGCATTTCAGTTAGAAGTTTTACAGAGTTTCTTTAGGTTTGACTCATTTATATCTGGGCCTAGGAATCCAGGACTTCTTGAATGGGCAGCTGCCCTGACTTGGCCTCATTTTAATTCTCAGGGACAGCTGGTCCCTTGCAGGAGCCCCATAACTCCAGTGTCTGCAGCCTCCAGGGAGAGAACTCACACACCGTGCAAGGCAGACCCCAGGCCGAAGCTGGGTCTCAGGGTCGAGGCTCCAGTGCACCAGAGGTTTTTTAGCTGTCACTTGATAAATATTTATGGAGTGACTGCTTCATACAGACCTGTGCTGGTGGCCAGGGCAGTCTCTGCCCAGTCAGACCTCAGCCTTGTGAGGCGGACAAACAAACGAATTACAGGAGAAGCACAGGCTAAGGGAATTCAGTCCAGGATTGCGGTTCTATTTTTAAAGTTTTTGTTTTAATTTTAAAGTGAAAAAAGAATAAAAATGATGATATAGAATTTCAAAACAAAATAATAGGAGATTAACTATAGTTAATATATTGCATATTGTTATCTTCAAAGTAATTGTTCAGATTATGAGATGAAAAGTGATCATATAAAGAAAGCACAAACTGTTCTTTTTGATGAACTAACAGATTAGTAGTATAGCTATCTATCTTGCATATATATATATATATATTCTTTTCCCTTCTTTCTTTTCTCCTTTTCCCTATCCCAGTTGTTCTTTCCTTTTGAGCAGTTTCTTTCCCTTTCATAATATCTATTGTACAATTTGGATCTTATTACTTCTCCAGTTTTTTACACTATGGAGATAATAAAATATTTACACATGTGGGTCTGATTTATTTCACTTATGAGTATGGTTTCTAGTTGTGTCCATTTACCTATAGAAGGATCAAATTTATCCTTCTTTATAGCTGAGTAGTGCTCCACCATACGAAAATACCACTTCTTTTTTATCCATCCCATGGTTGGTGGGTATGTGGGTTGTTTCCAAGATTCAGCTGTTATAAATTGTGTTACTGTAAACATGGGTGCACATATGTTGTGTAGTATGATGTTTTCAATTATTCTGGGAAGAGACTCAGAAGGGGAATAGCTGGGTCAAATGAGACCTCTAATTCTAGTTCTTTTTTTTTGAGGTGTCTCCATAGTGATTTCCACAGTGGTTGCACCAGTCTGCACTCCCACCAACAGTGGAGAAGGGTTCCTTTTATCTCCACAGCCCTGCCAACATTTGTTATTGGTTGATTACTTAATGATAGCCATTCTTTCTGGAGTGAGATGGAATCTCAGTGTTTTTTTAATTTGCATTTCTTGAATGACCAATGATGTTATACATAATTTTTTCATATATTTATTTGTCATCTGGGTTTCTTCATCTGAAAAGTGCATATTCATCTCAGATGTCCATTTTGGGACTGAGTCTTTGAATTTGGGCAGCCTGATTTTTTTCAATTCTTTATACAGTCTAAGTCCTTTATCTAAAATTTTTTCCCATTCTTTCAGTTTTCTTTTCATTCTGTTGGTGATTTCTTATGATGTGCAAAAAATTTTTAATAAAATGAGATCCCAGTTTTTTTTTCTTTTTTTTGTTTTGTTTTGTACCGGGGATTGAACTCACAACCTCATACCTGCCATGCAGTTGCTTACGCCACCGAGCTAAATCTCCAGCCCTATCTTTTGAGACAGGATCTCACTATGCAGTTCAGGCTGGCCTTGAACTCACTTTGTAGCCCAGGCTGTTCTTGAACTCACAAGGATCCTCCTGCCTCAGACTCCCAAGTGCTGGGATTAAAGGCGTGTGCCACCACGCCTGGCCCAGCTGTTGGTTTTTTGAAGTACTTCCCATGCAGTATGCATTTTGTTCATGAACTTCTTGCCTACCCATGTCTTCAAGATTTCTATCTACCTTGTCTTCTAGTATATCTACTGTTTATGTTTTAATATTTAGATTTTTGACCCATTTTGACTTTAGTTTAGTGCATGGTGATAGAAATGTGTCTAGTTTTAGCCTTCAACATGTGGAAAGTCAATTTTTCCAGCACCATTTACTAAAGAGGCTATCTTTCTTCCAGTGAACATGTTTGGATCCTTTGTCAAAGATAAGGTGGCTGAGTGTCTTTGTAGTTGTGTCTGAATCTTCTAATCTGTTCCACTGATCCTCAGGTCTGGTTTTTTTGCCAGTATCATGTTGATTTTATTACAGTAGTTTTTTAGCATAATTTCAAGTCTGGGATTGTGATGCCTCCCATCTTGCCATTGTTGCCCAGGATTGCCTTTGATATTCTAGGTCTCTTCTGTTTCCAAATGAATTTTAGCAATGTTTTCTCTAGATCTGTGAGGTATGTTAAGGTGTTCTGATTGGAATTACATTAAATCTGTACAACAGTTTTGGGAGTGTGGCCATTTTCACAATGTTGGTTCTTCCTACCCATGAGCAAGGGACATTTTTCCATTTTCTTATATCCTCTTCAATCTTCTTTTTCAGAGTACTGTAATTTTCAGTATATAGATCTTCTACATCCTTTGTTAGATTGATTCCTAAGTATTTCAGTTTTTTTGAATGTTATTGTGAAAGGTGTTATTTCCATAATTTGTCTCTCAGTGAGTTTGTTGTTTGTGTACAGGAATGCTATTGATTTTTGAGTGTTGACTTTCTATCCAGGTATCCTGCTGAATTTACTTATTAAATCTAGTAGTCTTTTGGTGGCATTTTTAGGGTCTTCTGTGTAGAGTATCACGTCATCTGAAAATAATGATAATTTAACTTTTTCCTTTCCTATCCTTATTCCTTTTACTTTTTTGTCTTGTCTAATTGCTCTGGCTACTGTTTCCTGAACTATATAGAAATAGGAGTGGTGATCATAGATATCTTTGTCTTGTTCCTGATTTTAGAGTGAGAACTTTCAATTTTTGTCCATTTAGTACGAAGTTGAGTGTTGGTTTGTCATAGATGACTTTTGTGAGATTGAGGTAGAGACCATCTATTCTGACTTTCTGTAGGATTTTTATCATGAATGAGTGCTGGACTATATCAAAGTTTTTTCTGCATCCATTGAGATGATCGTGTGATTTTTGTCTTTTGTTCTATTGAAGTGGTACATTACATTTATTGATTTGCGTATGTTGAACCATCCTTGCATTCCTGGGTTGAATTTCACTTGGTCATGGTGTATAATCTTCTTGATGATTTGCTGCATTCTGTTTGATAGTATTTTTTTGAAGATTTTTGCATCTATATTCATTAGAGAGAATGGCCTGTAGTTCTCCTTTTTGGTTGGATTTTTCTCTGGTTTTGGTATCAGACTAAATCTGCCTCCAGGAATGAATTACGGAGAATTGCTTCCCTTTCAATTTCATTAGAGAGTTTGAGGAGTGTTGGCATTAAATCGCTTCTAAATTCAGTTGTGAATCCACCAGTACCTGGGTTTTTCTTTGTTGGTAGTTTTTTTAATAAGTTTTCAATTTCAGTAATCAATATCGGATTATTCAAAATTTTTATTTCTTCTTGATTCAACTTTGGTAATTCATACATTTCTAGGAATTTATTCATTTCTTTTGTGTTTTCCAGCCTACATGAGTAAAAATTTTCAAAGTAGTATTGATGATCTTCTGAATTTCTACAGGATCCGCAGTGATTTCACCCTTTTCCTTCCTCATTATGTGAATTTGAGTTTTTTATTTCCTTTTCTTGATAAGGTTGGTTAGGGGTTTATCAATTTTGTTTATTCTTTCAAAAAAACAAATCTTTGACTCATTAATTCTTTGTATTGGTTTCTTAGTCTCAAGTGTGTTAATTTCTGCTCTCATCTTTATAACTTCCTACCTTCTGTAAGTTTTGGGCTTGACTTGCTCCTCTTTTTCTAGAAGGTTGAGGTGTAGCATTAAATTGTTTATTTGTGCTCATTCTGTTTTCCTGAAGTGAGAATTTGCTGCTATGTGTTTCCCCCTTAGGAATGCTTTCATTGTGTCCTACAGGTTCTGGTATGTTGTATCTGCATTTTCATTTAATCATAAATATTGCTTAATTTCTTCTTTAATTTCATCTGTGATCCATTGGTTGTTCAGATGGGTATTATTTAATTTCCATATGTATATGTGGTTTTTCTCATTTCTTTTGCCATTAATTTCCGATTTCTGTGCACTATGGTCAGGTAATATGCATGGGAGAGTTTCAGCTTCTTTTGCATTTACTTAAGCATATTCTATGGGCTAGTATATGGTCTGTTTTAGAGAATATTCCATGTGCAGCTAAGAACAATGTGTATTCTGATGTTTTTGGGTGGAACACCCTGTAAACATCTATTAATTCCATTTGTTTCCATGTTTTATTATTCAGTTCTGTTATTTTTTTGGTGATTTTTTGTTTAGTTGATTTATCTCTTTGTGACAATGGCATACTAAGGTACACCATTGCAATTGTCTTACTTTGTATTTTATTTTTCATGTCTATTAATATTTGTCTTATATAGTGCTCCCATGTTTGGTGCATACATATTTATGATTGTTAGCTGTTTCTCTTGAGTTTTTCCCCTAACAAGTATGTAGTGACCTTTTTTATCTCTTTTGACCATTTTTAGTTTGAAGTTTATGTTGTCTGAAAGCAGAATAGCTTCCTCTGCTTTCTTATGGGTTCCTGTCATATGGAATAACCATCCTTTGGCTTTTAGTCTATCAGTTTCTTTTTGAGTTAAATGTATTTCTTGTATACAGCATATTGTTGGATCTCGTTTCTTGATCCATTATGCCAATCTGTTTCTTTTGATTGGTGAATTGAGGCCATTTATATTGATGGTTATAGCTGATATATATTGGCTTATTTTTCGTTTTATTTTCCTGTTGTTGGTTCCCCAATTTTCACTTTTGTTTAATTGCTTGCCTTGCCTGGTGATTTCTTTCTGTTGTTGTTCTGGGAATTGTGGTCATTTTAATCTCTATTCAGAATGTCTTTCAGGGCTTTCTCTAGGGTTGGTTTTGTAGATATGAATTTCTTCAGTTGTTCTTTGTTATGGAAGTATCTTATTTCTCCATTAATTTTGAAGGACAGATTTGCAGGGTACATCAATCTGGCTTGAAAGTTGTTTTCTTTCAGGACTTGAAATGCTTCACTCCAGTCTCTTCTTGACTTGAGAGTTTGTGTTGAGAGGTTGGCTGTGATCTAATGGGCTTTCTTTGATAAATGATCCCCAATAGCTTTTAATATACTGTCTTTGTGCTGAATTTCTGGGATCTTGATTATTATGTCTGGGTATAGACTTATTTTGGTTATGGCTGTTTGGAGGTCTGTATGTTTCACTTGTCTGTGCATTAGATTCTGTTCCCATGCTTGGGAAATTTTCTGGTATTACTTTTGCAAATAGCTTTTTTTTAAAAGTCATTTGTGTTGATTCTTGCTTTTTCATTGACACCTGTCAGTCTTATATTGTTTTTCTTTGCATTGTTTTGGAGATGCTGAATTGTTAGTTCATGGTCCCTTATTATTTTTAAGATATATTTCTTTTCATGATTGCTAGCCACAATCCTGTCTTCAAGGTCTGAACGTCTATGTTCAGTTTCATTCAAGTGGTTTTGCCAGCTTTCAGTGGAACTTTTAGTTTCTTGGATATTTCTTTGAATCTGTTTTATGCATTCTATTTCTTTCCTATATTGTTCATTCAAGGTTTCCATCATTTTACTATGCTCATGTATTTTTTTTTATCTATATCTTCTCTAGCTATGCTGAGCAATTCCTTCATTAAGGCTGTCATTTCTTTTTTTTTTTTTTACCTGAGAGATTATTTCAGAAATGATTTCCTGTATATCCTCATGGATTTGTTTCTTTATCTCATTTGCTATCTTTTCAGAAATTTCAGGTGTGTGTCTTCCAATGTCTTCTTTGTCAATGTCTTCTGTAGTTGTTCCAGATGGGCTGGGGGTCAGAGATTGCGTTTTGCTTTTTCATCTTGTCATTTTTATCTCTTCCTCCTCTAGATGCCCACTGGACATTAACCAGGAGCCAGGGCTGTAGGGATACAGCCATCTTCAAAATGCTTACTTCCCAAGGATAGTTACTTGTGGTATAGGAAAGTAGTGAGTTGGCCAGTGGTCTCCAAGAATACATGTCCAAGTTCCACCACCTATCACCAGCGAAGTCCCAACACATAGAATGAGGGACCCTCTTTAGAAAGACTCCTTAGGTATAATTACATTAAAATCTTGAGATGAGGTCACCATGGACTGAAGGTGAGGTGTGAGTCCACTTGCTGGTGTCCTGATGAGGAAACAGGGACTTTTGAGGGCGGAGACTGGCATGATGCAGCTGCAACCTGAGCGATGCCAGAATTGCCTGAGACTGCTGGAAGCTAGGAGAGAAGCCTGAGTGAACCTCCCCTCAGAGGCTTCCAAAGGATCCAGTCCTACTGAGTCCTTGGTTCAGGCTTCTGCTCTCCAGCACTGTGAGGGAATTCATTGCTGTTGTTTTAAGCTATCATGGATTTGGACTTGCAAACTAATTAGAGAGTTAATGAGATTTTGCTACTACTGATTCCACAAATAGGCAGGAAACCAGGAACGGGGATAAAGGGGCCTTAATCCCTGCAAAGAGTGACAGCACTGTGACATGGCATTGGTCCCAGAGCCTAAAGGGGGCGAGTTGTGTGTGGCTGCATTTCCCTCCCGGATTTGCTCTGGATCCTGTGTGCACTGCAGGTCTGAGGTAACCCGGAGGAGCTAAAAGGGGCCCAGGCACACATTGGCAAATCCAGAAACAAACACACCTAAAACAGGGACAAACACACCTAAAACGGTCCAGAGAAAGAATGAAAGCCATCATCATGACAAAAAACATAACAGTTTTGAATTTGTTCTCTTTGTCCTAACTGCCCAAATGTGAATTTATTTCCTATTCTTCCAGGGAGAAAATCAAAGGAAAGTTTTGTTTGTCAATAAGAGTAGATAAACTTTTAAGTATATGGACATAATAATCAAGTGTGCACATATTGTATCTAAATTCAAAATTAGTTATATACATACATTGCAATTATATGAAATACAGCAATTTAAAATTAGGCCGTTTCTTTGTCATACAGCACACATCAACATCATTCAAATTCTTTGCAAGTATGTTTTCTTTGCTATCTTTGTCATCATTGGGGACATTTTTAAATTATTCAAACCATACTTTGAGTTTGAAGAGTCAAAAGGTTTATTCCTAGAGAACATCATTTGCATTTCTGCATGAATTGTTAGAGAGAGAGAGAGAGAGAGAGAGAGAGAGAGAGAGAGAGGGAGAGAGACAGAGAGAGGGCACTTACTGAATTCTTCAGGCATGTGGGCACTGGATATTTTATCCCAAGCTCACAAGGGTCATTTCCATAACATGACCCTTCAGTATTTTTGTATTTGTTTGCAATTTACTCAATGTAACATATTAAAATGATTTTAAAATATTCACAGCACACTTTACAACAATATCTAATATTTGTAATTATGGGCTCACATTCACAATAATTATTGACTTGTAACCATAATAAATACTAAACTTATGTTGAATTTTATCAGTGCTGCCATATAACCTCTACAATTACTCCAAGCCAGCACTAACTGAGGCAGTTTTAGCCTATTATCTCCCCCAAATGGTATATTTTCCTGAAAATGAATACTTTCAGAGAGTGTTCCAAAATATCAGACATGTTGAAAGAACTTGAATATAAGGGAACTCCCTCCTTTCTAAATGATATTTGTGTGTGTGTTAAAAAAATATTGCCGAATATAATATCTTACAAAATAGCATTTAATTGAACAGTCTTGTCTTTATTTGAAATATTCCTGGAAGCAGGCAATACAGTATTTTCAGTACCTGGATTCCCTAGGAGCCTGGCTTCAGTCTCCGTCTGAGGGGAAGGCCGCGTGGCCGCAGGCTCTTGCCGTGGCTCCCGGTTTCCCTGGCAGGCCCACTTCACACTGTGTGTCCACTCTATCGGACAGGACTCCACATGCCCAGCCTTCTCTCACATCGTCCCTCCTTTAGCACCTACTGGACCCAGCGTGGCTTGGCTTGATAATCTGAACAACATGATTGTATAATTCCAAGGAACACAGCTGCTTTTCCTTAACAAAGAACTTCCTTATTATTTTTTTTTTCTGATAGAAAAACCAGGTCTAAAACATAAAGTAACCAACAATAGCATTTTGCTAAGTAGTTCAATATTTTTATAAGTATCTTTCCTAATATAACTTGCACATCTTATATGGATTGCATATATTCATTTATTTCTGTCCCTTATTATGTTATATTGTAAACGTTTTCTTATGCTAATGCTCCCAAAAAATGCCATTTTAGTGTGTGCATTACTTTGACTTTTCCATCACATAGCTAACCCACTTTACTCAGGCAGCAATATTGCAAGGACCATTTCTGTGTCTTTGAGCTGAGTCTTTGTGTTTCTGATTATTTCCTTACAATAGGTATGAATATATGCACATTATATTCACACTCACATAATGTTACCTATGAAATAGAGCGAGATAATAAACACTCATCAAGGTTCTGAAGCATGGAACCATCTCATGGTAGGAATCACCCCAGGCTCCTCAGTAGTATCTGATTTCCTTTGAGGCATCTTGTTTCTCCAATCATGGTGATTTGGTCAAGCATGTGACCCAAGACGAAGCAAGAGCTCCAATCAGACCATCATGACGCCTTTGCTTGTCTGCAGAGGCTGAGATGTCATTTTGGAGGGAGAGATGAAGCCCACTGTTGCTGGCGTTCCCCAAGGGAAACTTCCTAGGAGTGGTCAAGGAGACAGGATGGACAGAGAAACGGGTCCTTGACACGTCGTGAGGTCCCCTCATCCTCCAAGTTCTGCCTGCGGTGCTCATTGCCCTGGACTCTTCGGCGAGCTTTGCTTTCTGCCTCAAGCACCTCGATGAAATTAAAAGGGAGCTGTTGTATGGATGTGTTTATGGAAGCTCTGAGGAAGTACAATACTGCAAGCCAATGGAATGATTCCGGCAGACTAACCTTTGGAGTCCCTGGATGGGAGATAGGCCTGGAGGTTCTCCCGAAGAGGTGAGGCATACAGTTGTTTTCCTTTGATTTGAAGGACAAGACCTGCACCGGTGAGAACCACAGGCCTGCTCCGTGTGGAGCAGGCCCCGACAGGAAGTTGGCAGCTGTCCCAGCCCGAGTGATAAGGAAGGGCTGGTGCGGCTGTGCGGAGGTGGACGGACAGATGGCATCTACTTATACTTATTAAGGTTACGACTCACGGCCCGAAAGCTGCAGCTAGCTTAGGGATGATTAGAATTTCCCTGGTGAGTTTGTATTTGTCAACAACCCCGAAAAAAGTCACGACCCTGATGACGGAGAAAGGGAGCACTGCAGAACCTGACGGACGAGGCCACCCGTGCCTTATCCCCGGCAGAAGACGCTCTGGGTCCCTGGTGAGCCCCTGTCTTAATTCATTGCCCCACTTCCACTCTATTGATCAAAAGCTGGCCGTGCTATGGGGGCAGCAACACGATACAAATCCACCCAAATAATCACCAGGATCTCTAAATCTCTTCCGAATGTCGCAAGCCACTATTCCAATTCCGCGTGCGTGGGTGGGCGCTGATGGCTCTTAGTGACCTCAGTGAAAGGACCCGGGCCAATAGGGAAGCAGGCGGAGGGAGGGCGATGCTCCATCCTCCTCATGAACGGAAGGCGTGTCTTCTCACGGAGATCCCACTTGCTGGGGTGGGCGTGGGGGGCCTGAACACCCGCTATGTGTACTTTGATTTGAAGACAGCACTGAAGAGATAGACAGACTGGGTCCCCGCCCTCGTTGAGAGAAAGGTAGCACAGGGTGCTCTGGTAGTAATTTGGAGAGCTTTGGGTTGTTGGCCAAGGAAGACTTCCTGGAAGAAACGCGGGAAGGAGAAAAGAAGAGCTAGGGAAGGAAAAGGGAGAACCCTGAAACAGAAAAGTGACAGCGAGACAGAAGGCAAGTCTGAGGCACTACGAGTATTCCACAGGGGCCAGACCAGAGCCCACAGAGTGAGAGAGTGGGAAGGGACACTTGGATGGCTTCAGGAAGGACCTTGTGGTTGCTGGAGGATGCTGTCTTGGGGTTGGTCATCGTGTAAATGGGGAAATGACCCGCTCATACACTAGGGTTTTTATTTTCATGCCAGAAAGCACACCAGATGCCATAGGATTTGCAGACTTCTCCTCCCATCACACAGATGAGGCTGAAGCTGGAAGAAATCAGTGGTGTTCCTGAGAGTCTTTTCTTCATGGTGCCAGGTACCATGATACAAAAAATACAGTGCGTAAGTAAAAAAAAATTGTGACAGTAGAAGACACACGGCCATCCTCCCCTCTCCAAACACTCTGAACGTCCCTGCCCATGATCCTTGCTACTTCCTGCAGCAGCTCTGGACTCCTCTTTCCTGAGTGTCTATAGTTGCACTGTCCTGGCTGCCTTGATGTCCTAAATTGATTCAAAGCATTGACCCATCATGGTCATTTTGACCTTAAGGAAGAGCCAGAGGTTGCACAGTGCCAGATCTGGGGAACTTGGTGGATGAGGACACAGCGTTATAATTTTTAATGAGCCTTCCTTTCCTTCGGGTGGCCTTCGGCAGCAGGGGTCACTGTTTTGTAGACTCTCATGAATGAGAACGTCCAGAACGGCTTCAGAAAGTGGCAATTACAATGGCATGCTTGAAGTCAGGGGGTGTATTTTGAGGGGAATTAATGGCAGCGAGTCTCTTATTGTAATCATCTTTTAAAACTGTAGACATTCACTGTATTATTCCACCACCCCTTGTATTTACAGAAGTAAACGGAGTCCTTCCTTTCGGATCCCCAGGCCAGTGCTGAGCAGCTTCGACACGGAGATTTAAAAAACGCAATGCCAACAGCAAGGAAAGGAACTGGGAAGTCAATCCAATCACGCTCAAGAGTTTTGTGCATGACGTTTGGAGCAGAACATTGTGCTTTTTTTCCCTCAGGAAACTTTATCTCTCGAGAAGTTTAACGCTGGAAGAGGGGGTGACCATGGTTTTCACCCCGTCTGCTGACAATCAATGCAGGCAACAGAGAATAAAGCAGAATGCAGACGGTGAAGGCAGGAGGAGCCCTGGAAGAGACAAGTGAGCTTCCAGGTTTCAAGCTGCCTTACAGGTGAAGCGGGGCGGCAGGACCCCCGCGTGGCTTAGCTTCGAGCTTGCAGTGAGCTTTTGCCCCAGTTGATGCAGAAGTAGTTATCAATGGTAGCACGTGTTGGGATGACAATGAACACTGCTAAGAACGAGAGGAGCAGTGGAGGTGGGGGGCATGTGGCACCCCCTTCGCTGCATGGATCCACTCATAACCCCGGGCCCCCATGCAGGCAGGCCGTGTTGAAAACGAGTTCTTGGATCCACGTGTACCCATGTTTCATAGCAGTAAAACTCACAATAGCTAAATCTTGAAAGTGACCTTCCTGTCCGTATTTATGCACCACGGAGTACTACTCTGTCATAGTGAAGGACAGACTTGAGTCCCTTGGAGGAAAACGCATGCACCTGAAAACCATAACGTTCAGTGAAATAAATCAGATGCACACATTCAACTACTGGGCTGTTTGTCTTACAGGAGAAACCCGAATTACAAATGAAGAGCAAAATAAAAGCTGGATAATAGGAAACATGGGCTAGATCTTTTGCCAAAGGGAAGAAGAAATAAAAGCAAGCTGTGCTGTGTATGTGCACCGACTCCTCACCAAGACTGTGATCGTCTTGCACAGCAGACACGGATGCATATGAATTAAAATTCAAAGCAATAAGGCAAGTATTTCCCAGCTCCTCCAGGGCCTTGTACCTAGCTCAGGTGGAGCTGGACGTATGATTTTGGGGCGGGGGGGCAGGAAGCACACTCCAGGCCCTGGAGGCTGGGAGCGGTGAGCTGCCCTCCAGCTGCTCATGGGGGCCGCGTGGGTTCTGGGAGTCATCTAATGAGGCTGCCCGGGGCCCCTGGGCCAAGCCAGCTGCTGAGGACACAAGTCCTGCCCCGAGATGCTCCTGTCTCGTGTGGGCTTCAGCTGGAAACAGCCATGGGGAAGCTCATTAGGGAGGAATGGTTTGTAAAAATAGAACCAGCGTCTCTGCCCGGGTAGTGGGCTGGGCCTCGGCCTCTCTTCCCAGGAATGTGGGCTGAGAGGGCAGGGCTGGGGCAGGTGTGGGGGGCGCAGGAGGCAGCTGCAGGCTGCCACACCTGCCCCCTCCCCGGAAGCTGGGCGGGGTGGTGGTCTTCATGAGCCCTGACGGGTCCCAGTGCTCCTCAGACATCGCCAAGCACCTCGCCCAGGCTTGCGGGAGAGAGATGGTCCCAGGCCTGGGCCGCTGGGGAGCAGTAGCCGAGGACGCCACCTCGCCTGCCCACATACCCTGGCCTGCCAGCAGCTCCGGGCTTGTGCTTCCGGGACCTGGGATTTGTGACGGGAAGGCTGAGCTGAGGGCACGGCCGGGCTTCCTCCCCGAGCAGATGAGCTTATTGGAAGGATGTTGGCACACACTGCGCTGCGGCCCCCGGCTTCCCGCAGCTCAATTAAGGCCGTGATCCGTCTTCCTTAATTGCTCTCCTCTCCATCTCTGCCCTCCTCCTCTCTCTGTCCATGGCGCTGAGGTGCCTGGGGACCAGTCTGTCCCCTGGGGCTACCTGCAGCAGAAAGGAAAAGCAATGGGAGGGGCCTGGGCTGACGCCCAGCATGGGTTCTGTGGCCAGAGCACCCCCAGGCCAGACCCAAGCCCAAGGGAGCCTGCTATTCCCCAGGGTTCCCTGTGCTTCGTTCCCACCGGGCCACTGGGTCTGCTTCTGCCCCTACCATGGCGCTCACCTGCAGCCAGTCTGTTTCCGCATAGCTGGCGTCGTCTGCGGCCAGCCTCCTGGGGGCTTTGGAGGAGACCGGGTATCAGGGCCCGGAGCAACATGGCAACTGTTTGTGTGGAAATGAAAACAAACAAACAAAAAGTCAGGGGCTGGTGTGCGTGTGTGTACGTGCGTGTGCACGTGCGTGCGTGTGTGTGTGTGTGTGTGTGTGTGTGTGCATAGAGCAACCCGACTTGGAAGATGGCCTTTGAGCAAATCCCAAGCAGATCACTGACAAAGGGGAAGGTCAGGTGTCCAAAGGTCAGCCCGAGTCTGGAATGGCCACACCGCGGTTTCCTAGCAAGGTGTACTGCTCCATCCTTCCGCCTTCTGTGGTTTACCCCTTTCCTTCTGTCTTCCCTCTCCTCTGTCTCCTTTTTCTCTTCTTCTCTCCCTTCTTCCCCTCCCTCTTTCTCTGACTTTCTTGTACCCGTGTTGAGCTTTCAAATTCAAGGTTGTACACCAGATGGGAGCGCAAAGGTGAATCAGATATGACTGTCTTGGAAGTGACCTCAGAGCTGATTTCTAGAGATGGGATGTGTTCACACATGACCATTATGCAGGGTGGCACTGACTGTACCTCTAAAGAGACCCAGCCAAAGCAGGAGGGGAATTCTCTATTCCCTCTTCTGTTTCTGTTGTGGTTTTTTCCACGCTACCTGCTAGGTCCATGCTCAGGCATTACACCTAGGTCTGCTTCCCTTGGATGGGTTGACATCGGTAGACCTGGAAACTCTGTCATGAGGCAAATGCCTATTTGAAGCCCTGGAGTCCAGCAATCTGTTTAACTCACTTCATGAATAACCCTGAGAAAGCAGTTGATGCAGACACACTTCACTGTGATTAAATGGGCAGTGCCGGTCTATCTACGAGAGACGGTCAGGGTGTGGGGCTGTGATGAAATCAAAGACCAGACCACACTGGTGGACCCCGAGCCAAACAACACTCTCCCAACTGGACTCCAAAACCTGTCTCTATCATGGATTGCTTATTCATCATCTTAAACTAAAGCACTAGTTCTTTCTGAGTCCAACGGAGCATGGAAAAGACGAGAAAGATCACACTGGCTACATTGCAGAAATTCAGCCAGGCCCCACAGCCCTCAAAGTATTGCTTGTGCAGCTTGGGAAGTGGTCAGTGGCTCTGAGGAGCCGTTGGACAACAAGCTAAGTGGCGATCAGGCTAGAAAGTGGAACGATTCTAAGAGTCATTTGATTGTTTGGACCACGGTCGCCAAAAGAAAAATAGGACTTGAATCGCAAACGTGAACTACCATGGGATCTAAAATTTTCTAGCAGTGGGCTTACGCTGACAAGTAAAAGGGAATAAGCACAACGAAACTTAGTGTTGTATTTCATCTAATTCATTCACTACCAACATGTAATTGATATCAAAGAAAATTGAAATATAAATTTTTCATACCAAGTCTTCAAAATTTGGCATGTATTCTACACTTACCAATTAACCATGTCTCAAAAGCTTGTGTGTCTAGCCATGTGTGTCCAGTGGCTACTGTGTACAACAGAGTGGACTTGGACAGTTGGGAGAAACTTGTTACCACCAGGACCTATTTGCAAGAACTGCCAGCATTAATTTTCATCTTTATCCCATACATATGCATGCCGTCTTTCTCTAAAAACACAGCTTATCCATGTAGCCAACTAGGAGATATATACTCTGTCCTAGTTTTGTGGATGAAAGATCTGAAACTCAGTGAGATGAAGTCATTTGCCTTACAAATCATCATGCCAAGGACTCGACTCTTGGATTCTGAATCCCAGGTCTCACCGGCTTAGCATTTCTCAAGCTAAGTTTTGGATAATGGCCCAATCCTGGGAATCCAAGATACAAACTTATGAGTCAAAGGTTCTGAAAAGCTCTGTCGTTGAACATGTGACATCGGCCCATTTTTTCATGGAACAACTGTTAGCGTTCCAAGGGATGAGTATTTCACACAACCAAGTCAGGGAAAGGCTCTGCACCAACAGAATTCTGCTTTGTGAAACAGACTCCAAGCCACATCAGGGGTAATGGCAGGATGTTTGAATGTCATCGTTAGCCATGCAAAGCAGGCATTGTCGGATGCCTTCAGCCCAGCAGTAAATGTCCCTCTTGGGCCTCCATAGCATCAGGTTAAGTTCCTGGGGTGTGGTCCATCGGGCAGCCAGAACCCACGCAGTATGAGCACTCAGGCAACCACCTCTGTCTTCATCTCACACCAAGGTGGTTTATGTTCATAGTGTTAACTGGGACCCTTCAAGACCTGAAGACAACTTGTGAGCCCAGACAAAGTTTCAGAATCATGCAGTGGGATTTTAGCAGAAGATAAATGGGATTGCATTTTAAACCATGGTTCAGAGACTTTCCATCTCTTCAGTGCAGGTACGACCTGTGATCACCACTGGCATTTTGCAACAAGGAAACTGAGGCACAGAGAAGCAGTGCCCCTGAGGACCCTTGGCTAGAGCAGCAGAGCCGTACTTGGAGCCAGGGGATTCGGCACCAAGCTCAAGAGTTTAAGCGTCCACATTTGGCCCTGAATGATTGCATCTTCCCAGCAGCTCATCAGGAGTCAGCTGGCCAGGGGGAGAGGGGGGACAGCGAGGAGCGCACATGCGCAGCGAGACGGGGAGACCGGCCGGGGTCAGGCTGATGGGAAGAGGCTGGGTGTGAGCCAAAGTACGGTGAGCGTTTAAGTTTTAATAATTGGTTATGCTAAGAGACGTTGCCCTCAGTCCCCTCCAAAACGCTCCTTCCCACTTCACACACACTTATCCCACTGGTTTGGCCACTTTCCGAAGCAGTTCTGGAGTCCTCTTTCCTGCGGGTCTTTAGTTGTGCTGTCCCGGCTGCCTCAGTGCCCTGAGATGACTCACAGCATCGACCTGTCACGGTCTTTTTTGACTTTGAGGAAGAGCCACGAGTGGCAGGTGCCAGACCCAGTGAATAAGGAGGATGAGGACGGGCTGCAGTGCTTTTATTTGGCCAAAATCACCATAAACACCATTCTTGGCCATGTGTGCCTTACTGTAATATGTTTTAAATCAATTTTTTAAAATGTATGAAACATGCACTGGCTGATGGGGCCAGAAGTGGCAACGGATCTCACGTTCCCCTAGGACCTCCTGGAGAGATGTCCTGTTCACCATCACAGTGAATGCCCATTATCACTTATCAGACTGAGGCACTGGTGCTATTGACCCAGTGGCCCAGTGCGAGTGACTCTGGGTGTCTAGTGCCACTTCCAGGCTTTAGGAAATGGATCTCCAGTGCCTTGCTCTCCTCTGCTGGCCTTGACTATCGTGCACACTTTCAGAGCCCCCTGACTCTGCCTCCCAACTCCAACTCTCTTGCAAGTCGAGTTTGTTCAGACCCCAGCCAGGCTGCCCTGTGTGTATCTGTCTCCAGGGCCCCAGTGAGACTGCTTGGCTTCCTGTGGCCCAAAGCCAGCCGCGTCCCCAAGGCCAGCCGGCTGGGCTGTGAGGCCTCCTGGCTGTCTGGGCCCTTTTCCCAGGCACAGCTGCTGCACCCCCTGGATAACGGCGGTGTTTCCCGGGGAAGCCATGCGGGTGGGCAGGGAGTATTGGATGGTGCAGACACTCAGCCCCTTCCGTGTCAGGGTTGGGAAGGGGGAGTGCGGGGGTGACTGCCGAGGACTCTGAGTCCCCGAGGGAGGGTTCCTCGCGATCCCTCTGCTAGAGTCACAGGGAGAAACCATTCCTCGGAGGGGCCCCGGATGACTTCCTGTAAACCTGGGCCCCTGTCTTCCCCTCTCTCTCCTTCCAGATGCAGCGCGCCAGGCCTGGTTTCCATTTCTGCTGAACAAATTGGTTGCACCTTCTGGGTTTACTCACACGGCCGCACCTCAAAACACGCCCAAGGGAAACCGGCCCCAGCGCCTCTGCGAAAACACTCATCTGACGCTGCGGGAGGTGCCAAAGATGGGGTTCAAACAGGGAAGCTCGGCAGACGCGCTCTGCCTGAGGAAGTGGGGCAACGGCCCGTGGTGAACTCAGTTCTGTGACCCAAGCAGCGACCTTCCTGGATGTTGAGGAGGAGGAGGACACTGACAGCTGCCATTTATCCAGTGCCACTCGCCAAGTACTTAACCCATTCATTAATTCAATACAGAGCCCTTCGCATTACCCTGTTTAATTCTCACAACAACTCTTTATGAGCTCAGTATTACTGTCTCCAGATGATAAAACTAAAGGGATCTGTTTAAGAAACTTCCCCAGTCTCACTCAGCTCTGTTAGGAGTGGAGGAAGGACTCTTTCCTGATTCCAAAGCTTGGGCTCTTGAGCAATTATGCATTCAACAAACATTTATCGAGAACCTGCTATATGCCAGGTACTTTTTTATGTTCTGAGGATACAGGAGTAAACACATAGAGCTTACCTCTAACAGAGAGGACAGACACGAACCTGAAAATTGAGGAAACTATGTATGTTAGATGTTGATAAGTGTAGGATAAAAATTTAATCAACATGAAAGTCTAGAGAATATCAGCGCAGGGAAAGGGGAATTTGTCATTTGCTAGCAGGTGGTTAGAAAAGTCATCCTTCCTAAGGAAATGTCAGTACAGAGACCTGAGTTAAGGGAATGGGCTGTCCAGATTTGGAGAGTCCTGGTCAGCAGGGATAAGTGCAGAGGGCCTGGGGTAGAAAATTGTGTTGTGCTCCAGGAACAGGAAAGAAATCCATTGTCTAGTGTGCCTAGAAAGGAGCAGAGCCCAAGATCAAGTGGAGTTTTGTAAGCCAGTGTGGGTGGGTGGCGTGGGAGGGTTCTGGTCCTCCAGGCAATTGGGTGTGGGTTTGCTCTGTCCATCACAGGACCTAGGAGTGCTGGACAGATCTTGGCTCGGGTCATTTGCATCATGGGACCCATTTGACAATGAAAGAGACCAGTGACTCCGAGAGAAGTGGCCTCAGGGCTGGGGCAGGAAAGGTATGAGATTGGGATGAACTAACCGTGGCACCCAGAACAACGGAAATCCCTCTGCATAGGACGGAGACTTGTCAAAAAGGGACTCGAAGGTCAAACCTGGGAGAATTTGGGGAGCAGAATAAATAGTGGTAGAATTAGGTTAGGATCAAATGTAGTGATGTAAACACATCACCGAATAAATAAATAAATGTGGAGAAGGCGCAGCTCCTCCTTACAGGAGAATTCAAATTAGTGAGCAGAGAACAGGTGCAGGAAACGTAGATCACCACTGGGAAAACCCGACTGTGGCTGTCGGCGGCATCCGCCACAAACACTGCTCGTCTGTATTTTTCAGTTTTCCCCATTTCCAGGGCGCTTAGATCAGAGGGGCGCAGGCCGGAACGGAACATCACCGTGGTTCCCAAGCGTGTCCTGGAAAGCACTGACCGACTGCAGACAAGAAAGGGGAAAGCGGATAGAGGAGGAACCCGTCCTCCCCACTCCCAGTCAAGCGCTTAAGGGCAATGTTGCCAAGACGCAGCGACGTTAGGCGGCTGGTGTGTGGCCGGTGGACAGGAGCTGAAAACCCAGAACCCCTGGGCACCCACCCCGGGGGGGCGTTTTGTAAAACAACTGACAAGTGCCTTTCTGAAGGACACCCCTTCTGAGGATTACTAAAGACAAGAGACAAAAAGTAGAGCAGCCATCTCTGATTGGAGGGGACAGAGAAGACCCCGGGTCGCAGCCAGGGGACACATGTACAGTGGGTGGGACGGGAACCTGGCGACCCTCGTCTGCGTTTGGGTTCCCGCGTCACAGAGTGGACGCTGTTGGGAAGCTGGGGACAGGGTCTACGTGAGCGAGCCGTGCTAGTTTTGGAAGCTTTCTACAAGTTATTATTCCAAAACAAACAAACAAAAATTCAAAAGACAGAAATACTTTTTTAAGAACCCTTAAACAAAATGTTGTTTTGGGACTCGACAAAGGGCAAGAAAGGAAGTCAGGACTCGGGTCAGGAGGCTGCGCCGGGAGACGAGGCAGCAAGGCCTGACAAGCAGTCAGGTCTGGAGATGTTTGCAGACTTGTTACCCTTCCCTGGTAAATAATTTTAAGAGGTGAAACCAGGAATTAGGAATGACTAAGGATTGGAACCACACAACTATACCCCCAACGCAATGCGTTTTTAAAGCTCTTTATGTGCTTCCGACGGTCACTCCTGATATTCATTTTTACTTTCTCACGATATAGCCAGTCTTGATATTGATGAGCTTTTTAATACACTGCCTTCGTGGTGGGTAGAAAATGTCCAATCTCGGTTTTAATCAGCATCTTTCACATGACCAATGCGACTGCATCCTTAGCAAACATTTGCCGGGTCTTTACCCTTCCTCTTCTGGAACTGCTTGTCCATATTCTTTACCTATTTTTCCCATTTTACTACCTCTTTTTCTAGGAACACATGATGGCTATTTCTGGCTTATTATATATGCTGCAAATACTCCTCCCAGCCTCTGAAATTGGTGCATTCTTAAATTATGAAAAAAAAAATAAAGTACTTTATGTGCCCCTCTTCTCACCGTTGTGTTACGAGGTAAGTGCCATAGTCAGCCCCATTTCAACAGTGGTAACAAAGACGTCATTTTCCAAGTATTTTCACTGGGGACCTGAGGTCTTCAGTGTGCGGCGGGCATGGTCCTTATGTTTATTTAACACCTGAGAAACAGATGTGGAGGAGTTATGCAGCTCGCCCTTGCTCCTAGCTGGGAGGGGATGGAGCTAAGTCCAGAAACACAGCAGACTCCGGGGCCACGGCTGACTGCTGCGCACTCCTGCCCCGGTTGGAGAGAGAATGTCTAGGAGGCTGGGTGACCAGCAGTGCTCGCGGCTGCATCCGAGCATGGACGGCGCTGGCCACAGAGCATCCTGGGAATGGGCTGCAAGGTGTGGCTGGGGACGAGAAGCCCCCAAGATGGCGAGCAGACCGCAGGCACCTGCTCTAGGCCAGGCCAGTCAGGCAGCTCACTCGCCCCGGTCCTGGCCTGGCCTCGGCTGTCCCAGGCCCGGGGGAGGAGGAGGGGGAGCCATGTGACAGAGCCAGGGCAGCACCGCAGCGCCATATGCCGGGCCCACATGTGTCCCGGAGACCGCTGTGCTGTGCCCTGCAGCCTCTGGCCACCCGCCAGCTGGAGAGACGGGAAATTCATGCCCTGGTTTTCACGGGCCAAAGGTCCCTGGTTCACCCCCATGCTCCGCTCGGGGTACTCCCGCCAGCCTCGCCCCAGAGCACAGAGAAACTTCGCCAGCCTCTGAGACACACGGACACGGTTCTCTCACAGGAAGGGGCCTGAACCAAGGACCTGGTCCTGAGAGCTCGGGTGTGAATGAACCCTGCGGGCCTTGGGGAGCTCGGGTTTGTTTTGTTTTCTTTCTCTGTAGTTTTGTCTTTTCTGGTTTTTATGGTGATCATATATACCCGGCAGTTACTTAAATTACTGCCAACAAGATGATTGATTATTGGACAATGATCAAAAAGAAAAGTCTAGGTGTAAAATAAGATTCCCTAGTTTTGAATACCACTCACTGGCTGTGTTATCATGAATGGGTTAACTGCTATGGTTAAAAGCGATTAATACAAGATCATATTTTATAGTTCTTAGAATGATTAAATAAGGTAATACACATAAATATTTTAGCAGTAACTTATGATTGATTGATTGATCTTTTGAGACAGGGTCTCACTATGTAGTTTAGGCTGTTCTTAAACTCACGATATAGCCCAAGCTGATCTCAAACTTCCGGTGATCCTCCTGCCTCAGTCTTCCAGGTGCTGGGATTATAGGTGTCTACCCCCAAATTCAGTTTATGACGATGAGTCTTAACTTTGCCCTCCCATGTCCCTGGTCCCCATATGGCCACTGCAGTTCACCTTGGTGGCAACTGGAAGGACTGCTGGGAAGGATGGGCTCCTTCAATGGACGCTTGGGGTGACCATTCATTGGGGAAGGGGAAAGGGGCGGAGGGAGGGAGGCGCCTCCGGATAGCAAAAGGTCCAAGGAAGGCTGGTGTTTTTCATAATCCCCTTTCTCAGGGGAGCACAGCCTCAGTGCCTCCAGTAAATTGGACTTTCAAAGATAAATGTAAATTCTAGTGTTAATTTATTTAAAGTAAATTATTCAGAGAGTCATATGTCAGCAAACCTCATTTTGTGGGACTATATTAATGTCTTCCTTAAATACAGCTCGCCCTTTCTAAAAGCTGTTTTATGGGTCCAGGAAATCTGTCTATTATAAAGAAGTGCTTATTGTAAAGGATGTTTTAGTCCTGGGTTCAATAAGGGAGGGAGCCAGGGTCAGCGCAAATGGCGCTAATAGCTGGGATGTGGGGGCAAGCGGGCATCCTCGGGAGTGCCGGGCTCGACCCCGTGGGAAGGGGCCTGCCCGAGGGAGTCACAGCGAGGGCCGCATTCAGTGTCCCAGGCCTCAGGCCGCCCAGGGACGGCGCGGACCGGTCCACCGTATTGACCGAACCGTAGAAACCGAGAGCCTTCTGAAGCCTCATTGTGTGGCTGAGGGCGCCCCGCGGCTGACCTTGTCATCACTGGCCCTTTACCCTCGGGGCCCCGCCTCCTCGTCGTGAGCGGTGCGAGGCCCTTTCTCCAACTCCACTGCCTTCGTTCTTCTCCTGGAGCCTCAAGCAGGCCCTCACCCCTCTTCTCGGCCACCCCATCCACCCCGGCAGTCACTCTGCTGCGGCCAGCAGCTTCTGCATGGGGCCCCTGTGATCCCCACACATCAGGAGGCTGAGGCAGGACGCTGGGCAACTTAGTGACTTAGGGAGAGCCTGTCTCAAAATTAAAAAAAAAATTTTTTTTAAGAGGGTGGGAATGTAGTTTAGCATGAAGAAGACCCTGGATTCAAGCTCAGAACTATGAAAAACAAAACTACATGCCCCCACTCACACACGTGTCCCAGCATTTCCTATGTACGGTTTTACACGTGGAATTGTTTTTATCTGTTAGCATCAAGCTCTGAGTTTCCAAGAATCGCGTGGCTCGCACGCTGCTTGTGTGTCTGTTTTTCACTCAGACCCCAGGACGTGAATCTGGCATCTGCCCATCAGCTGGGCTCTTCTCGGGAAGGGTCTCACCTTGCCTCAGACGCGGCTGCCGTGTGGAGTAGTACAGCCACGCTGGTGACCCTCCCTCGGTGTCACACTCGTGCTAAGAATATGCCCTGGAGCGGAACTGGGCCCAGGACACACAGGCAAATTCCCAGAGAGAGAGACTTTAAAAGGCCAGCAAGCATTGGGAAATTTCCTTGAATGTACTACTACTGATAAAAAAAAAAAAAACCTGAATTAAAGAATCAGCTTTCCCGGATGCTTGTGAAAGGATTGGCAATAATTAGCAAGCGCGGTAGGAGGGGAAGAGGGATGGAGACTCGAGCACGGCTGGGACAGTGGTCGGGAAGTGTCACCTAGCCACAGTCAACCGCCTCCAGACATGCGCCCTTCCCCACAGGTGCTGTCACTATTGCCGCTTTTTGGAGCTATCGTCACGGACACATAGGTCCTTCACTGAGACGTCACCGTGTGACAGCTCTGGCTTAGCCCTCCTGGGGTGGGAGCCGCCAGACACCAGGGCTGTTGCTCTCACGGAACTCAGGGGCAGCAGGAAGGGCTGGATGCGCACCGCATCGCCAGGACCTAGCGGGGTGTGGGCTCCTCGCTGGAGCTCCCCCTGCTCGCCACCGCCCTGCCGCTTGCTGTGCAGTCCCCTGACCGGCGCCTCAGTCCGCACCCAGCACAGCCCCCGGGCCAGGCTGGAGCTTTCTGTCCTGCAGCTGGCTCTGGGGGTCTCGGGCATGTTCCTTTATCTCTGAATCCTTGTTCAGGGGTTGGGTCCCACAGGGAGGATTACGGTCACTTTGCGGGTCAGAAACAAAGCTCGAGCCGTGCGTGGAGGAGCTTGCCCAACGTCTCCCAGCTTGTGAGGCTGTGTGGAGCCCACTGTGGCTCATTTCTGACCCATCCTGTCCGCTGCACCTAGCGCGTGAGGGTAGGTGGGTGGCATTCGCCCGGGTGGCGGAGCCTGACTGACCACCCTGACCCGCGCGCGTCACTGTCTCGGCCAACACCGCCCAAGGCTGGGTGCCCTTTAACTGTCCAGCAAGATCCTGGTTCCACCCCGAGGTCTGCAGAGGACAGAAAACCGCCCTGCCCCCACCCCACGCAGCTTCCCGCAGCCAGAGGGCTCATTAGAATGGAACCCCAAACTTCGCCTCAGCTCCTCCCGGGAGCCTCAGCCAGTCTGCCTCCAAATGACTCTGCTCAGGGCTGGAAAGATTTATAGCATCCTTCAGCTGCTGACGATGTTTCCCTATTGATCCTGCTTCCGGAGCTCTGCTCAGGGGACAGGGAGTGACCGAAATGCTAAATTTTTACCAAGCTCACTGCAAAATCAGCCAGACAGCCTAGCTCTCCTTCGGGACTGGAGCTGAAGGCGGACAGTCACTGAGTCACAGACTTCCTCCTCCTGGTCCAAGCGGGCAAGCGCCCCGCCCCCTTCCATCAGTGCCAGTCTCCAGGCCGACTCCAAGAGCCTTGCCTGGAGGTTTCTGTGTTTGCTCCCTGACAGCCGGGACCACCCTGGTTCCCTGAAGTAGACCCCACAACACCACCTGATCAGTCTAAACCATGTTTACCTTTCCTGCTGCTCTCAACTCTCCAAGGACAGGGATGTCCCGTTTCAGCACCTAGAAAACAGTCAAGTGTGGACCACGATGGATTGAAGAGTCACCCACCAGCCGGCCTTCCTAGCAGGCACCATGGCTACGAGCGGAAACCACCTCCAGGGGTAATGATAAATGCCCGACACCAGGTTTTAAGATTCTGGAAAGCAGGAGCACGCTGTTTCCTGTTTAGATAGAAGAGACCTCACTCATGGATAAAACCGTGTTGGGGACGGCAAAGGGCTCACGCACAGGTCACCCCAGATCCTGCTCAGCACATCCGTGATGGCGATAATGGTGCAGGGTGTCCTGCCTCGCTGGGTACCCAGACCACACAACTGGTTGTGGGCAAGACACGTGTGCGCTGTCCCTCAGCGAGGAGCGATACACCGCGTTTTCTTTGGACTTTAGGTGACACCAAGCCACAGTTTCTAACAATCTAATGGGAAAGAAAATGCTTTCACGTATAAGCCAATTAAGACCATGGTTTCCTACGACCCTCCGTCATGGCTTACCCACTCACTGAGTGAGAATTTACTGAGCACCTATTACATGCCAGAACCTCTACGAAGTGCTGGGGCTGCGTGAAGATGGGCGAAGTGCAGTCTCTGCCTTCGGGGAGTTCCCAGTCTAATGGAGGACAGGGGAGCACATCAGTGACCTGCAGCATGGTAAGCTGTTGGATTCAGGAAACAGGGAAACCCACAGGAAAGGTTGGGAGGTATCTGAGAACGAGTAGGGGCCGTCCTGGGCTGCTGCAATGATCACCACAGACACGCATTTTCTCACAGTTCTGGAGGCTGCGAGTCCAACAGCTGTATCTCTGGACTTAAAGTCAAGGCGTCAGGCACAGCCGCCCTCACCCTGGAGGTTTGCAGGGGTGCTGCGCCTTGCCCCTCTCAGCGCCCGGTGGCTGCTGGCACCCTTGGCTTGTGCCCTCTCCCCTTTCAGCCTGCATGGCCAGGATGCTCCCGGCTGTCTCCGCTGCCTTCCCTCTGTCTCTCCTCTGACTCTTCCACTTGGGGCTCGTCTGGACGGCCCAGGATCACCTCCGCATCACAAGCTGGTTTCCTAACTCATTATCACCACTGTCTCCTTTTTGCCATGGGAAGTAATATTTACAGATTCCAGGGGTTAGGACGTGGACACATCTGGGGGGTCACTTCTCAGCCTTCCCTGGGCACCCCGAACTCACACCAGCTCCTGGCTCATTGCAGGCCCTCGGTAAATGTCACCTGAAGGAGTGAAGTCACACCTGCCACAGGAGCGCAGGGCTGAGTGGGTGTGAGGGAAAGGGGAGAGGAGACTCGAGGAGGAGGAGTCACAGGCCAGGGAAGGAAGCAGGAAGGCCGGGAGCTGGAGAGATGGACTCAGCTGGACACCGGAGTGAAGCAGGCAGAAGGTAGGAGGGGCGGGGAGGAAACACAGCGGAGAGCAGACATGAGAAAGGAAAGTTGAAGTCAGGTTAAGATTGAGCTGCAAAGTGCAAATCATGCCAGCAGTGCATGTCAGGTGTGGTTTCCACAGGCTGCTTGGTCCAGCACCTTGAGGAGGAGTGGCGAAGGCACTGATTATGGTACTGTGCTCCAGGACTTTGTTTCCGTCCTCCACAACCTTCTCTGCCATCCTCTGCCACCTCTCTAGTCTCAGCTTCGCCATTTCCTCTTGTCCTGGCTCCCATGTCACCCCACTCTCCCGTCTCCAGCCCAAGCCAGCAGGCTGGAGAAGAAGGCAGCAGGTGTCTTAGCCACTTTCCCCTTGGTGGGACACAACACCCGACACCCCCAGGGTAAAGGAGGAGAGGTCGATGTGGGCTTGTGGTTTAAGCAGACTTAGTTCATGGCTGGCTCCAAGGCAGCAACAGTGTGGCAGAAGGGTCTTGTGCAGAAGAGCTGATCAGGTCACGGTGGACAGGAAGTGGCGGGAGGAGGGAGGAGCTGGGGAGCGAGAGGAACCCTTCCAGGCCATGCCCCCCAGGACCCATTCTAACCAGGTCCCACCTCCTAACAGCGCACTCGGCCACTAAACTCATTGGCGGATGGATCAGCTGATGGACGCAGCACCCCCATCACCTGTTCTCCTTGCAAAAGCCCCACCTCTGAGCACAGAAGAGTTTGGGGGAGACATCTAGATCTAAACCATAACATAGTTTAGAGTGACGATCATCAAACAGGAAACCTTATGGAGTGGATGTTTTAGTTTTGTATCATTGACATGGGTTTAGAGCAGAAAACAATTCCTGGCACATAGTTGACACTGGATAAATACGTGTTTAAAGAAGGAGAGAATGAAGCCAGACTTTCATATTTGAATCCAGATATACCACTTACTAGCTCTAAGGTAGTAATGTTCTTAAACATTTTGTGTCTCGACGTCCTTACCTATAAAATCAAGATGCTAGAATCTGCTTCTTGGGATGGTTCTGAAGAGTCGTTATGAGCAAAATGGTTGGCATTGTGTGTGGTGTGTATGTATGGTTGATCTTTAATATAATCTGCAGAGGTACACAGAGGTTTTCCAAAATTTCATATATTTAGTTTTTAGAACATTTTTATTTGTGCATGGTTGCAGTGCATGTTTCATTCCCTGGGTGGAGTTGGTGCGTGGACAGAGCACATCTCAATTCCTTTTTCATTCTCTTGTCCTCCCCTTCTTCCTCCCTCCCTCCATCTCTTGATCCTCTTCCCATTTGAGAAAGATCTACCTCCCTAATTCCTATTGTCTATCTTTTATTTAGGTCTTTATTTATACTTTGCATTTCTCATAGAATTGAAACCACACTATGTTTAAGCTTGTGTGTCTGATTTATTTCACTGAACATTATGGTCTCAAGCTACATCCATTTCCTACAAATAACTCAAGCTTACCCATCTTTATGGCAGAGTGGTGCTCCGTTGCGTGTACATACCACAATTTCATTATCAGTTCCTCTGCTGATTGAAATACCACATTTTTTGTATTCATTCATCTGCTGATTGACATATAGGCCACTTCTAAGAGCATAGGGTATTTATTACGAATTGTGCTACTATAAACAGGAGTATGCATATACATTCTAAAATTATATCTTTAACTCTTTTGGAAAGATACCTAGATGGGGAACAGCTGCATCAAATAGAATCCCTTGTTTAAATTTTTTGGGAAATTGGAGAAACTATGCCTTCCTGTGAAGCAGGCTCCGCCATGCTGATGGGTAAGAGCCTCAGCCAGAAGAGAAACTATGCCTTCCCGTGAACCAGCTGGTGTGCGGGCTGGAAAACCAGAGCACTCCCTGCCCACATCCATGCTGATTCGGAGGATGCAGGGTGACATGACAGCAACTGAGGGGAAGGGAACAGCTCGATGCTTGTGCTGTTTGGTTGACTCTGCAGGCCTGGGGCTGGTGGTCTGGGCGTCTACCTACAGGATGGCAGTGTGATAACTGTGGGGCATTTCCTTCTGTCTTGTTTTTGAAATCCAATGTTTTGTTCTATTTTACTGTTTTGTGGTATCCCTGCATCTGGTAACCTAAGCAACTATTTTGAAGATAACAATGTGCAGTATTGTTGTCACCGTTTTGCTTTGTTCTGACTTATTGTTTTGTTTTATTCAATGTCATGTTTTGATTGGTTTTATTCTGTTTTGTTTTGTTTGATTCTGCTATGTCTGATGGTATGGACAACGATTGTAAAGGTAGCAAGATATATTATGGCAGCCATTGTTGATTTCCTATTACCCTGTTTTGAAGTTCTGTACTACTTTCACTGTTGTGTTTTGATTGGCTTTATTCTGTTTTGTTTTGTTGGGTTTTATTCTCTTTAAAGTAAAATAAAAAAAGTTTTTTGAGAAATCTCCATACTGATCTCCATAGTGGCTGTATTGGTACGTTGGTTTATTCTAACTATGTAGGTTTCCTTTTTCCAAAGAAGCCTTGCCAGCATTTGTTTTTATTTGATTTTTGATGATGGCCTTTCTTTGTGGGATAATATAGAATCTGAGCATTTTAGTTTACATTCATCTCATGGCTGGCAGTGCTGAACACTTTCTCATGTACTTATTGACCATTTGTACTTCTTCTATGAGGTGTCTGTTCATCTCACTTGCCCATTTTTTTATTTAATCTTTTATTTTGTGGGATCTAGTTTTTTGAGTTTCTTATATGTTCTACATACATATTTAATTTAAAAGTGTATTCTAAACTATTTTTAAAACTGCGATTTTTTTATTTAAGAGAAAAAAGACACAGAAAAGAAAGACAAAAAGCAAAAGAGACAAATGACAACAGCAAACCCACAACAGTAACATTATAGGTTTACAAAACAAGGTGATAGGAACTTGACGATGGTTGCAATATTGCGTATCGTTACCTTCAACACGGTTTTTTACATTAACAGATATAGACATGTAAAATTGATCTAATCATATGAGTATTAACCATTCTGTCTCAATAACTAATACATTCAGCAGTATAGTCATTTTAGTTATCTTACATATAAATATATACAAATTTATGAAAAGGAGGAAAGATGAGGGAAAAGATAAAATTGCAATTTATCTAAGGATATCCAAAGTGTCTTGAATCAAAAATAATGCACAACAATACACTAATTGCTTTAACTGACCTCCCTCTCATTAACTTTAAAATCAGTAAACAATCTGATCTGAATTTTTAACATAAAATCATAGCAGCAAAATCACCACCTGTTCACTCTGTTGGGGTTCTAAAGACAGATTTCACTTGAAGGCAGGGCTGTGTTCTGGAGAAGTTGCCAGGGGTCACTTTCATCGAAACTTATCAATAGGACGATGGGATTCGATGTCATACATTTTGAAATGCAAGCGAAGAAGACGAAGAAGTTTGCCTTATCTGAAAGAATACGGTTTCTCAAGCTGACAAGGAGGAGCAGTAGCGGCGTGATACGCTCTCCAGGGTTTCTGCCCTGGTACACTCCCGCAGCTACAAAATGCAAGCCACCAAAGTGCAGCTGGCCTTCCTCTCCCGTGCTCAACAGAAAGGAAGTTCAAGCGCAGAAGGCAAGACATAGGATGGCCTTTCACCATGAGTCGCTCAGCTGATCCCCTCTGACTGTTTCTGTCCATTCTGTCCAGAAGTGAGAATGACCACCTTACAGCGTCACCGGTACCATGCTGAGTGTTGGGGCAATAAGTGGTGATAGGAGCAACAGGAAAGCTTCCACCATGACTCAGCATAAGGCACTTGGGAAAGGAAGACATTAAACAGAAAGAGGAGGTAAGAACTACGCCACCGCAAGAGCTGGAGTCACTCACTCAGCTCTGGAAGAGACGTGCTTGGGCTTTTCAGAGGAAAAAGCCTTAAGCTGAGATCTGAGCAGAAAGGAGGAGTTGATTTAGTGGGGAGAAGATGCAGGGATTTCAGGGAGAGAGCCACATTCTGCCGGAGAGAAGGGTGTGCATGAAATCATAGCAGCTAGAGCGGGCATGCATGCCACACTGGCAGGACTGGAAGAAATGTCACCTCTGGACCTTGGAACTGGGTTGTTCACAGTTCCAAGCTTTTATATGTAAACATGCTCACTGCTCTGTCACTCGATGTATTCCTTGATTTTAGTTTCTTTCTTAGCTCTCTTTCTCTTTCTTTCTTTCTTTCTTTCTTTCTTTCTTTCTTTCTTTCTTTCTTTCTTTCTTTCATTTTAACCCTCCTTTTGATTGTTGCCTGGCCAGTTACAATCTCTGCTTTTCCAGATGGCCGCTACACTTCGCCATATGTCCAAAGCGCCTCCAGTGTTTGATCTTTCCCAGCACCGACGCAGCTCTCCGGCCCCGGTGTAAATGACACTCTCCTGTCTGGTGCTGCCCTGGTGCTTTTCTCATCTGCCTGCCCCGGGACTCGGGTTTCACATCCACAGATAGCAATCTTCAAAGAGAGACTGACTCCGTGTAATAAACTCTCCAGCCCCGGCCTCGCCGAATGAAGCCAGGCTTTGATCCCTCTCTCGTGGCCCCTTGGAATGAAACGAACTCTTTGAAGTGAAGATTGCCATGCCCAGAAATGCCAAACAGGACCAGAAGACTTATAAGAGTAAGACAAAGATGATGCTATATGTTGATTATTTGGTTAAAGGATGAATTTGAGATGATCCAAGAACCTTTGCTTTGGATGAGGCTGTCAAAATTAGCATCAGAAACCAGATGATAATTCAAATCAAGAGCTCTCCCCCCACTATCCTGGCTGTAGGAACCAGGGTGGTAACCCCATTACACATTCTCCCCCTTAGAACTTTCCAGAATGCCTTCCAGATGCCATGGGAGTCGATATTCAGATTCTTCTTGCACAGCCCACAAACACACCATATGCCTTCTAGAATTATGCCTGGAGACCCACTAGTCTTCCCTCCGAAGGCTCTGCTGCCCACTGTAAACAAGGCCACGTCACTGCAGCCGCATGGCTCACACCACGGGGGCGGGGAATCCTGAGATGCCAGGTGGACTTTGTACTCAGGCTGACCACACCATGGTGGTTAGGGGTTGCTCTGGGGCCTGGAAACGAGCCTTCAAGTAATTCCATACCCAATGTCCTCAACCAGCTACATGTGCTGAAGACCAGTACAAGCGTGTCCTGAGCGGCTATCCTAGGAATGAAGACTGTAAGTAACTTCCAACAGGAAGTGCGATTACCCTTGCCCAGTTTGATCACTTCAAATTGCCAGTAGGTGGCAGAAACTCAAAAAACTTTTTAAAAATTGTGTGTGTGTGTGTGTGTGTGTGTGTGTGTGTATGTGTGTTTTAAGTAAGACCTAAGTATGTTGAACCGGTCTTTGGTAATCTTGCCACATCTGCATGAGATTAGAGGCAGTGAGAGAAATGTTCATGAGAGTGATGGATAATCAACTTGGATTTACCATGTTTTTAAGTAATTTTTGCAATTTCCCTGGAGGGATAAAGAAAACTGCGATGTAAAGCATTTGATCCATTGTATTATTTTTACAACTCATCATTAGGAACTGTTCTGGAGTGTGTGAGTTTTACTCTCTTGCCAGCTCTTTGGCCCTGGGTCTTTTTATTGTCTGCCTACACCTCACCACTCTTGAATTTTAAATTGTTATGGTTCAAATTTTCCAATGAGGATAAAGCTGGCAGCTTCTGGTGCACATCCGCTGCCTTCTTAGCCCACAAAGACAGATGTCTAATAGGTGTTAAGATTTTCTAACTGCTAAGAGAAGCTTTTTTAAAAACACATATTTGGTATGCATCCAGCAGACAGAGGTATATGGAAATGAAAACTGGGGAAATTATGAAATAAACTGTTAAGTCATTTAGAGGGGAAAACCTGAAATGAATATTTCAAATTAAGATCTGCAAGATACAATTTATAGGCTCTCGAGCTGGGCCATTTGAAAACAC